>JAVQKC010113554.1:0-44208 GCA_036025475.1 Philypnodon macrostomus
ACATTCTTCACAAACATCCAGACAAATCAAAAAAGTGATTAAGGTGCCCGTTGGTAACAGTTGTAGCAGACGTACGGGGCAGACGTACGGGGCAACGTACGGGGCAGACGTATGGGGCCGTTTTCGCCGATATACACCTTGCTGTAGGGGACGACAGCCAAGGCCTAGTTTTTTTAGGTATATTATATTTAATCCAACTGCGGAGAAAAAAATCTGTAGAAAAAGACAAAATATTCATAAAGCTTTTTTATCAATACAGTTTTGACAAGAAATAAAAAATATTTCAGGACTTGCACATCACAATCACAAATGCAATCTTTTTTAGATGAATCTTTCAATCCTGGAGAAGAGGATGAAGACATTGCAGAAGAGTAAGTGCTGTACTGTTTTTGAATTCTTCCTACATGTACAAACTTGAAACTTTTAACTCTTTGCCTGATTAGATATGACAGCAAGGCTTCAGCCAGTGAGAGCAGTGAGGAGGGCAGTGGCAGTGAGGATGAGAAGAAGAAGAAACCTAAAAAAGAGAAGAAAGTGGTAAAGGAGAAGAAGGAAAGAAAACCACGTAAAGAGGTGAGAAACTATTATTCTTTTTGCTCCATCTCTTGAGGACTCGGGGGAATGATTATTTCATTGTAAAATCAATTTTTGGCAATCGAATTTGATATGGTATTTAATTTTTTGTTGGCTAAGACAGTTTGACCACCACTATAATTTCATGTCTCAAGGAATGTGGTAAAAAACATGCTTTATTGACATACTGCTATCATTTTTAAAAAAAATGTCATATTACCCAACCCTACTTCAGAGCACCGCAGCTTAATTTGTATTTATTGGATATCTCACCATTCATTTTATTATTTTGGAGTAGAAGAAGCAGAAGAAAGACTCTGGCGGTCCAAAAAGGCCGATGTCCACCTACATGTTATGGCTCAACGCCAGCCGCGAGCGCATCAAGTCAGAAAACCCCGGCATCTCCGTCACCGAGATCTCCAAGAAGGCTGGAGAAATGTGGAGGACTCTGGGCAAAGAAGAGAAAGAGGTGAGAAAATATTAAAGAGATTTTAAGTGAACTTTTTCTACAGGACTATGCAACTGTTTTAGGCCAGTGTTTCCCAACCAGGGGTACTGGGACCCTTTGGGGTACGTGAGCATATTAAAAGTAACCTTGCGCCTCAAGCTGGATTCTCAAGAGATTTGTAGTTTTACAAACTCATGAATATCCATCTTGTACTGCCCCCACTGATCCGTCCGATCGACACCATTGGTGGTGCTGACCAATCATGTGACAGTGTTGCAGTGAGAGGGAGGGCTTTAGGTTTGCCGACAACAACAACAGGCCTTATTAGAAACATGGGGAGGCTGAGGAACATAATGTATGCTGTTATATTTTTACAAAGACATTCAATTATAGATTCAATTAATTTACTAAATTAGCAGTTCCTTGTTT
Source organism: Philypnodon macrostomus (assembly GCA_036025475.1). Lineage (NCBI taxonomy): Eukaryota > Metazoa > Chordata > Actinopteri > Gobiiformes > Eleotridae > Philypnodon > Philypnodon macrostomus. The sequence continues at coordinate 1,451 of JAVQKC010113554.1, forward strand.
GGCTACGTCACATCAGTCGGAGCCCATCTTTTCGGATGTTTTTTACGGGAGCCGTTCCAGATCAATGTGTAGAAAATAATTTTCTTTTTTGGGGGGAAATGATTGCTACTCTACTGCATTTCTCAACACAGTACTGTATGTCATCCTTATCATTGTCTTTTTTAGGAGTGGGAAACCAAAGCTGGAGAGGCCAAGAAGCAGTATGACAAATTGATGAAAGAATACAAAGAAAGTGGTGGCGGTGGCGAACGCTCAAGCCCTAAGAAGTAAGACAAACATAAACCCTATAATGTTTTAATAATCAATAAATAATTGATTCATCATTATTATAATACAAGTTACAATACAATACAATATATGAGAAAAAGTTTGTTGAATGTTGAATGAATGGTATTTTTATGCAAGTTCAAGTAAAGTAAAATTGCCTCTAAATTAAGAAAATATCACTAAAATTGGACTTTGAGATGTACGTTTTTGTCAACACATTTTAATACAAGTTTATAATGGGAAAATGTACATAGTGAATCTGAGTAACCATGGCGTTTTTTTACAATGTCTTACGGTCACACCACCCTAGATTTCTAATATAATGTTGTATTTTTGTATCAGGGAGAAGAAGAAGGCTGGTAAGAAGGATGAGAGGAAGAGGAAGTCCGGAGGAGCAGAGAAAGAACGAGAACGCTCTGGAAACGACAGCTTCAAGAGCAAAGAGTTCATCGAGACGAGTGAAGAGAGCTCCTCTGAGTCCGACCACAAGAGCAAGAGCAAGTCCAAGAGGAAGAAGAAGAAGGTACAAGCAACACCAGAGCAGAAATTGACTGTGCATAAGGTTCAGAGGTCGCCCTGACAACCGGTATAGCTACTCATTTGTGGTTTAAGAAAATTAAACCGCAGTGAATCTAGCTAATGTAAGATCTGAGATTAGTATCAAAATTAATAACGCCATCAATTCAGTATTTGCCAAATTTTTGAAATCATTGCCTCTGGTCTGGTTTAGTATTTGACATGCAGCAAAATGGTGAAGTTTGCTACCAACTTGCAAGATGCGTGTATATGAAATAATCAATGTGACCTACAAGACTTTACTTGACCAACAACAACCAACGCATAAAAACTGCACTGCAGATGTCACAATAACAACTACTCAAACTACAATCGTTAGCACACCCTAATGGCCCATTAATGCTGATTACACTTGCCTGTAGGTAGACTGGAAGGTGGACTGGTTATAACCACTCCCTCAGACAGTTTATAAGCTCAACTCACTGACCAGTTTACGCAGAAATGTCCTTTTTTCTGAGGGACGGTGTGTCTTCTAATCAAAAACCTTGTCCAGTTATGAGGAGAGGCGCACGAGGGCCAAAAGGAATTGTCATCTTTGGCCCACGTGCTGGGTGTTGAAGACCCCTGGACTGAAACCAAGCCACTTTTTATTTATTCATTTGTTATATTTCCAGGAATCCGAGGAGGAGGAGGAGGAGGCTGCATCCACCCCCGCCAGCTCAGAGGAGGCGTCGGACTAAAAACACAAAAAAAAAACACAAAACAAGGACCAAGCATCTATACACATCACAACAATGAACTGACAACACATCAGCACTCTGGAGTTGTAATATTTCTTCAACATTTCTGTTCATTAAAATTACATCTTGTATCATATTCTTAATTTTGAGTGGATAAGATTTAACTTGATACCAGTTATTTGTGGCATATCTATAGTTGTTGGTGTTTGCTGTAGTTTTGTAGCACTGATAATGTTGGTAGAGGAGCTTGTGCATTGCTTGTTCTTTTATGAGAGAAATTTGGAAATCAAATGGTTTAGTATTTAGTCATTGTCTGTTCCATAACAATAAATAAATGATCAGTTTTTTAAATAACATTTTTTATTTCATTTTATCATTAATCTTTAACTTCCTGTTAGTAGTCCACCAACTATGGGCCTTAGGTGGGATACAGCTTGGACATTTTCAGAGATGAAAAATGCACATGAATGCTCTCTCAAGTCGGAAACTCTGGATGTCATTAGCATCATTAGCCTGTAGGAGCACATGTTAAATTTAACACGAGGTTTACCAATACCAACCGTTATGTAATGAGTTTAAGTTTATTGCTTTTAATTTAAACTAAAATAGTTAAGTCAGTTACAAAGTAAAAAAAATTATAACGTGGCTGAATGTTCCGGAACAATGTCTTCCCGAGGACCACATGAACGCAACATTGATTGTAGAACTGACATTGAACTATACAATGGCTAACAACCATTCAGTCTAATCATTTACAAGGGGCTATTTAGAGTCAGCAATTTCAATACATGCATGTCTATGGATGATGGTGGGAAGAAACCAGAGAGAACCCACAGTACCACGGGAAGATCATGCAGACGCCACTTATTGAGATTGTGTTAGCTGCACCCACAAATTTCTACCTTACCAAGATAGAAGAAACTTTCTGGGGAAATGAAGATGGTTAAAATGAGAGTTGGAGTAGGTAAATATTAATTGCAGAGTAGAGTAGTAAAAAATAAAAGGCGTAGTACGTAAGTTTCCTAAAGTAAGAAAATGTTAAAAATAAAGAATAGACCATTTCTACAACTGGCTACATGACCCGGTTCTCTAATGTAAAGTAAGTAATGGTCTGTAGAGGCCAGGGGAGGGATTTGGCTACTTTTGGTCATTGTGTTATTCCACAAATTCTGATTTGATGTTGCCGTAGAGGCCAGGGGAGAAACTAAAGTAAAAGTAATAATTATGACAGATTACCTACATTACATCACAGAACGAGGTCAGATAAAGCAAAATTGTAATGTTCTAACTGTTCTTTAATGTAGGAAATGTATGGACTATACCTTTAGTATATAGTTCATATCTTATTTGTGAATGGCAGGAGATTTCCTGGAGTAACTGGATAGCATTTTTGCTGACAGCTATGCCTCATTTAGCACAGCTGTCCCTTGTAGATATGCAGACAATGGATTTCTGTAGTGATACCACAGTAATAAACAAAAAAATGCCTTGTTGAAACGCTTAGCCATAAAAATCTTGGGGATAGTTTCTTCTTTTGATGCCTTTTACCCAAACTGTGTGGTTTAGTGAATATTGTCTTAGCTGGTGGAGGCCTATTCAGTGGTTTGTAAAAGCTGCTATGTTAAAGATGTTAATATATTAGAGGTGGTTTTTGAGAGCTCAACACAGCGGATGTGGGACTTTTTAAGGGTTTAGTTTTTGATAACCACCTGTTTTTCACAATGCATGTCCTTACAATGACCCTGCACTTTGTCTGCAAAAACTACTTTGGATTTGGATGAAATTTTCAGGCAAGCTGGGGAATGACACAAGGAAGTGATTAGATTTGGGATTGGGACTAATCCGGAACCGTCTGGATGTAGGATTTTCTCAAATAACAGCACTTTCTCTTGGCTCTGCTGGGCCTGTCTTGTGAAATACGACACCTACCCCTCTGCAGATATACACAAGAAAGCCCTCGGAGAGTGCAGACCTCCACCAAGGTAGCCAATTTCCTCTATATGCTCTCCTAAAATAAATAGTTCTACATAGAACCTTCTGTGAGACTGGACACCCCTCCAGAAAAAATGGCAAATTATCATCTTTCCCATTCATGTGAATGAGATCCACCGGGTGATACATATGCACTCCTAAAATCAACTGTTCTACATAGAACCTTCTGTGGGACTGGTCACCCCTCCAGAAAATATTGACTTGTTTCTAGCAACATCAATTCAAAATCATTCAAATCAGCACAATACTATGAGAGCTTATCAAAACCACAGAAACAACAGTAATAGCTAATTGTCATCTGACAAGAAGCTGAAAAAATAGGGAAAACCTGGAGCATTAGTCACTCAATAGGCTAAAACAAAATATTTTTGAATTGACCGTACATATTCTGTAAATTGCTTATTTTGTCATTACTTTAACAGATATGTATTACATTTTACAAGAACAGACACACTGTAACCTCATGGTTTTTCCTCAATGAAATAGTAAAGCTTGGACATTGCCATCAAATGTGTTCTCATATAATCGTATAGAGACTGATGCTGATTAATGCTGGCTTAAGTGTGATAATATATAGTAGTGTCTGAGATGTACGTATTTCACACTATAGAGGAAAGCCTAGGATTTGTGACTGACACGAGCATTATGCCATTGTCTATTGGTCAATCCGAGCTGTGCGTTTGTGTGTCTTGTATTAGGTTACCATTAATTGACCACAACATAATGGACCCACTTTAGGAATGGGCCAGTCTCTAGGCATACATACATTTGCCCACAAACTATCATTGCATTATCTCAACATCTTGAGAGGCCGTAATGTCTGGACTGGAACTTACAAGAAAAAAATGACCATATCATATGTCACAATTGTTGCGTACTTGTCAGTAATGCCACCATTTTGTGATTTAGAGATGCATCTTTTAAGTTATGAAAATGAATGTTAGTTTCCTGTTCAGTGTAGACAATGTAGAAAATGGCTGCATTTAAGTTTTGAAAGTTGTTCAAAAACCGGTGGTTCTTAAACTGTGGTAGGAGAAGGTTTTGCTCTTCCCTTCACCATAATTTTTCATTGTCACAATGCAAGTGTATTAATTAAATATGAATTTAAATAGTAAGCGTTTTGATGAAAATTGGATTGGCTGTACATTGATTTTTTTTGTAGCTAAAAGTGTGATCTTGGCTTAGAAAAAATTGTGATATTATATTTTTTTTCCATATTGCCCACCCCTAGGTAGGAGGAGTTTAACCAGTGGTTAATAAAATGCTACTTGGAAGATGTGGTGGTAAAAATCTGACAATCACTAGTAAAGTATATAAAACCTATTTGAGTTTTTAAGTAATATTTTGCAATAATTGTTATTATAAGTGCAGCGGGAAGGATATTCGTTGTAAAACCAAAAGGTGAAGCACAATAAAGGGGCCTAGAGGAAGTCCCAAAAGGAGACATGAAAAAGCAACCCAAAATCACAGCTTGCAATTTCCTTTAACCACTAAAATATAAATGAACGGGCTTTAGCCTACTTGATGACTTGATGTTGATGTTTCTAAACCAAAACTAGCACCATGTAATACAACATATGTTCTTAGCTTGTTTGTTGAAAATGGCTGTAACTGCGGGAAGAGGCATGTTGGACTTGTGGTGAGGGGAGATAGTGGAGTCATGGCCACACAACATACACGTTCTCTTCCGTTTGTCCTTTAGATTGAGAAAGGGGCGGTCCAGATAGACTTGTGAACCAATCGCATGAAGACGACAGAGATGTTGACCGTCAGATGAAACCAGACTACTTCAGTCATTAAGAAAGACACACTGGTACTTTTCAAAGATACTTGCTGTGAGTTGTAGACTACATCTCTGTATTTTTTGGGCCAAATTATTGCCTTCCAGAAACACCAGCCATGGCCTCCTTCATGTGGGGTTGTGTGACAGGCTTCTTCACCTACGAGACCACCAAGTCTGTGGTGGTCAAGAGCTGGTCAGTGGGGATTGTCAACAGGATTGTACAGCTTCTGATTATTGCTTACTTTGTTGGGTTAGTATGGATTTTTGACTTTTTATTTTTTAATGCATGTTCCTGTAATATTTGATTACAGTTTTACCTGAACAGTATTTGCATTTGAATTGTTCATTGCAGCTGATGCTATGAAAACTATGATGTCTGAACAGTATTGAACTGTTTACTGCATTTTGACATTTAGATTTTATAAGGTTCTATCGGCAATCTGACTGCTTTTGGGTAAATCCACTTTAAAAAGTCCAGGCTTGATATTACAGATAGAAATGCAACCTTAACATAATTGTTGACATATGTTTTTATTGTAAAATACTTGCTATTTGATCAATATTATGAAATTGTAAACTAAAAAAGTGAATTCTTACAAAATAAAATTAGTACATTTTAATGCCGGGGGTAAATCTAGAAACCAGTTGCAACAGCTAAAATCTTTTTGAGAACTTGTCAAAAATTGCCAAAAAAAGCAATTTAGCAAGGAATGAAGACACATTAATCCTAATCTTTTATAGGAAATTCAAAAATGCTTTATCAACCCTGTTCTATGATGTATAGAAGGTAATCTTTCTGACTTGAGTCCCCTTCTCTGGTCTCTACAGCAAAATCAAACCAGAATCCGTGTGATACCACTTAGTAGGATAGTAGTAATAGTAGTCCAGTTTTACTTTCTTTCTTATTTTTTAGAGTAAACATTTTCTTATTTTAGGAAACTTACAGAGTACACCTTTAAGTGCAATAAAAGCAAGCAATTCATATTTGTAAATAAAATCACATTTGAATACAATTTATGTTCGTTTGTCTGTACAGCTGGGTCTTCATCTATGAAAAGGCTTACCAGGTGACAGACACTGGTATCGAGTCTTCGGTCATGACCAAAGTGAAAGGTTTCGGCTACCATTACGGCCGCGTGATGGATGTGGCGGACTACGTCTTCCCACCGCAGGTGACCTTTGGCTTTATAAAAGCTCGACCTTTCACCTGAGGAGTGTGCATTAAAAATATACATGGAAGTACAAGTCTTGTGGTTTGTGGTTGGTGTAAAAAGCTTCTATGAGTCATGCTTCTGTCAATATCGACGTGGTTTGTTACATCATGTTTAATTTATGCTGCTGGTCAGGGAGGACATGCAGACTCCCCTCAGTTAGATCAGAGTCTGTATGTCCTCCCTGGGTTCTTTACTGGCTCGGCCTCCTCCAACTGTCCAAAGATTTGAATTTGTTTGAATTGGTGACTAATTTCTCCCTAGTGAATGAATGTGAGAGTGAATGGTTGTCTGTCAGTGTATGTCTCTGTGTTAGCCCTGCAAAAAACTGTTTGACCAGGGTATACACCGCCTAAGCCCCATAGGCTTCAGTTCATGTTGTTTTTCTCAATTTGTAAGCTTGTATACTTTGTCTTTCAGGGCACAAATGTCTTCTGTATCTTGACCCGACTTTATGTGACTGAGAATCAGTTTCAAGGAAGATGTCCAGATGTAAGATTTGATGTTTTGATTTTTATGCCGAAAAATGTGCACAAACAGATTTCTGGACCATGGCTTTTGTCTTGGTCAAGCAAAGAAAGGGTTAATTGTTGTGTGTTTTTCAGTTCTTCACTTGTGAAACAGACAAAGACTGTGAGAGGCTTTATGGCTCTGTCATTGCCAGTGGTAAGTTATCTTTTTGTTGTTGTTGTTATTTACACTGTATGTGGCCTTGTTAATAAGACTAACAGTTGAAAATAAATAAGAGCAATTATTATTTTGTGTCTCTTTTTACACATTTGACACTTTGTGGGCAGTGTGGTTCAGTGGTAGAGCGGTTGTCCTTTAACCAGAGGGTCGATCCCCTTGAAACATATGCATACTGTCATTGTGTCCTGAATGAGTTGGTGGTTGTCGGATAATAGACTTAAAGTGCTTTGGGTGTCATGAAAGGCACTAAGTGTAAGCCGTTGTTGTTGTTGTTGTTGTTGTTGTTGTTGTTGTTGTTATATGCGTAGGGCAGGCAGATAATAAAATAAAAGGAATTACTTGCAACAATACACTAACCACATTTTTGTTCATTTGTTTATCTCTGTACCCCAGGTGTGATCACAGGTAAATGCCTTTCAGAAAACAATGATACAGAGAGTTTCTGTGAAGTCGAAGGATGGTGTCCAACCGAAAGGGAGGCTCTCAAACCGTAAGTTCATACATGATTTTGGCAGCACACGTACTACGTATACCCAATAAAGGTTTGTATTTGTCATTGTTAATTTTCAGAAAAGCCATGTTTGACGTTAGAAACTTCACCATCTTCATCAAGAACAGCATCAACTTCCCTCTTTTTGACGTCACCAGGTACAGGCCTCTCACTAAATCAAATGTTTATTACTAATCCTTGTCAATTAATTGCTCATTTAATTGAATATTTATACGTACATTACACATTCAGGATCTGCATAGTTTTAATATTTTTCTATTGTTTATGTTATATTATATATTATATTGTTTGAATCTCTTGAATTCTAAAGAGAGACAAACGGTGAAGTTGTTATGTTTTAATTTGACCAAAAATGCTTAACTAGGTATTTATATCAACTTGTCTGTAATACGGACAGATTTTGCGATTTCGGGGCTCAAGGCGAACATGGGCAGGGGGCCCTCTGAATCTGGGGCTTTTTTAGTCCTACCAAATGGTTTCTTGATTGTCAGTCCACAGCATCCACATGTCCTAACCATACAGAGCTATTTTACCATATTAAGTTTAATAATTACCTAAGCAGCTGCCTACTTTTGCCTAATGGTAGCGCCACCTCTGCCAGATGCCCCCCCAAGACATAAAAACTATACACATCAAACATTCATCATACAAATAAATAAATAGTACTAGTATGTGGTCTACAGTAATGTGTTTATTTAGTCTTCCTCTGGCTTTCTTTAACAAGGCACTCTAAAACGCCTCCCAGAAGGCAGAAGCTCAAATTCAGTCCCTAGAGATTCATTTTGATTTTCTTTCAGAGGCAACTTTCCATCGACCATGACATCTGATGAAATCAAAAAATGTACTTATCATCCCGAAAAGAGCCCCTTTTGTCCCATTTTCAGAGTCGGGGACATCCTGGACTACACTGGACAGAGTGTGGAAAAGCTTGTAGATAAGGTCCAACTATCATTTCATTTCAATATTAATTCAGTTATTGAAAAATGCATGTAAAGCGACAACTATCTCTTGCATTTAGGGAGGAGAGATAGGGATAAACATTGAATGGAATTGTGACCTGGACCTCAACATTGAATACTGTGTGCCTTACTACTCTTTCACACGACTGGACAAACCCTTTCAGAAAAATGCTATTTCCAAAGGCTATAACTTCAGGTAACATGTTGCTTTGATAAGAACATGTAAATCATACAAAATGCTGACCCTGTTCTATGATGTATAGTAAATCATCTGTAGTCTGTAGAGGCCAGAGGAGGGACTAAAGTAGCACTCCACTGCTATCGGTCAAAATATCCCACAAAGTCTGATCTAATGTTACTGTAGAGGGGGGACAATAATAATTATGAGAGATTACATACTTTACATCATAGAACAGAGTCAGAAAAAGGAATCTACACCTTTAATGTTTGAGCAAACTGCAAAAAACTGTCTTACATTTGACTCAGGTTTGCCAGATATTATAAAACAGACAATGGCACAGAGTATCGGACACTCTATAAAGTGTTTGCCATCCGCTTTGATGTTATGGTCACTGGTCATGTAAGTATTAATGTTAAAATTGGCAACTTTGGATTTTGGTGTGTCTCTTACAAATTACATATTCTTTTAATTCTTCAGGCTGGAAAGTTTGACACAATCCCAACACTTATCAATGTAGTAGCTGCTTTCACATCTATTGGACTGGTACGTACAGTTTTCTATGAGACTACATTTCCAGACTGTAGTCAATATTGAATTTTTTATGCTTTTATTTTGATAGGGTACAGTTCTCTGCGACATCATCTTACTCAACTTCCTGAAAGGAGCAAAGCAATACAAAGCCAAGAAGTTTGAAGAGGTAAGAGGATTTCCAAGTATTCAAGTCAATGTGGGCTCAATGTGGGTTTGATGATTAGACGATTAGACATGATAGTAATGTAGTAATTGTTTAGGGCTTTTTTATGTTTTGGAGCATAGACACAGAGTAGAGGAAGCTATTGAGGGTGAGGTGGTTCTGATGTTGAGGAGGTGATGGTGCAGAGTAAAATAAATGGCCACTCTGACATACTGGATATAGCACTTCTCCACCTCCTTGGGCACTCAACATGGGGACTTTACACCAAGGAAGCATTCACCAATTCACTTCCATACATCAGTGTCTCACCCAGTGACCACCATCCTTCCAGACTAATGAGGTGGTGATGAAAGAAGAAAGTGAGATGATTCTTAATGACTTGAGAGACAGAGCACATGTAATTTAGAAGAACTGATTGGTTGAGTGGTTGATGAAGTAATTTATGATTGGCTGAGAGATAGTCAGCTGGTTGAGATTGTTCATTTATAGCAGTAGTGTTTATTTCACTAACTTGTTGACATTATTTATCAGGTTTCTGAGTCCCAGATAGAGGCGTCTCTCGCTCAAAGCCCTGGAAGTGAACTCTCTCTTAAACCCGGAATAAAAAGCTCCTTAGATTCCGGAGCAGCTTCACTCACAATCTCGGACCAACCCGTCTGACCGGCTCCTTCAGATCTCATCTAATGTCAGTCTCATTGTACTACATCTTAGAAAGACTTAGTTGGATATTTTGACTGTTCCGTGTGTTTTATTTAGGCCAAAGAAATAAAGAGTTAAAAATGTCATAAATAATTTGTTGATTTAGATGTATGTAATAAGCACAATGTAGGAGTTAAATTTTCTGTCAAATTGTATTTATTTATGTATTTATTATCCTATACTTCTCCAAAGGTTTATCAAAGGTATAGTCCATAAATTAACTGACCCTGTTTTTATAATGGAAAGTTAGGTGGTCTGTAGCAGGGGAGGGACTAAAGTAAAACTCCACTACTATTGGTCAAAGTGGTATCCCACCAACTTTGATCTGATGTTGCTGTAGAGACCAGGGGAGGGACTGAAGTAAAAAATAATTCTTACAACAGATAATCAACTTTTTTTATTTTATTTTTTTTTATTTATTTGATAGGGACAAGTATATACATTTTACATCATACAATATGGCCAGATTTTTTATTTTTTATTTCTAAGATTTTTTATTTTATTTCATAAAACCTTTAATTTTAGTTCTACAACCATCTTATAATGTAAACTTGAGATGCATACATTGACTGTCTCACCCATCTGGAAATTCTATCTTTTGCAATTAGAACTATATATAAGAAATAAAGTATTTGCCTTAAATGGAGGTGTATCTTTATATGCATTATGTTCAACTAAAAATTAAATTGAAAGCCTCATAATAAATTCAGACACGTTTTATATTGACATGTTTTATAGAGATGGTATAAATATGCATGTGATTTGAGGTATACTTGTTCAACTGTTAGACTTTGCTAATCCATTTGTGCAGCTTGCATTTTCTCCCTCTAACCATGACCAATAGGCTAATATAAGGTGACCAGTTGTTCCACTTTGCATCCAGTGTCCCGTATATATTAAGTCTGTGTCCCACATTTTGTCTCATGCCAGCACAAACATTGATTTATCTACAATCACTTATTAAATTATGTATTTTGCTCCATGTTCATAATTCTATATAGTTGTGAGACTTTAAACAGACTGAGCAAGCAACAATATGATTGGCAATTAGAATTTACTGTATTAGATTTTTTGTCCTGTTTAGTACCACCATTGATTAATGATGCCCTATAGGCTGATGCTGTTGTGCACTGGTCCTGACAGGTGACCCTAGTGTGGTCGAAGGAGGGCCACTCAACAAAATATCCATAAGAGGACAATATAATACAATAAGCGCTATAATAAAAGTTGGACACAATGCACACATTAAAATCACATAAAAAATAATTTATTACTCTAAATACATAAATCATAAGTTCTCAGTTTCTTCTCTCAACAATAGACTGCCCCACTGAATAACCATAACTGACTAACTGGCTCTGGCAGTGAAAGAAGAGAGCTGTAAAGGGCAGTAACAGAGGAACTGATCACTAATTCAATCAAAGAAATGAAAATAATGTGTTTTTACGTACTGTCCAAAATGGAGCTGCAGTGCCATTATGAACTAAATAAATTGTTGTATTGACATCCTGAAAAGTACATTTCCAGAGAGAAACTCAGCACTTGACAGGGCAGTTATTATATGCACTATACAGACAGAAGTATTTGTCCACACAGATACATTTTCTCCAGTGAAGAGCAATACAGAGTTTTCTAAAGATCCGTTTTAAAAGGCTGTAAAAATTGTTGCCTTAAGCCGTTAATTCTCCATATAGGTTAGAGTTAATTGTTAGACATCAATGTTTTTCTGGAGATTGCCACTTGTTAAGCCCCTAGAGGGTGTTTTGGCTATTATCCATCACAATCTTGTGTATATATCACTGTTTGTTGTTTTTGATTGTGAAATTGAAATAAATACAATCTTAATGCTTCAGCACAAATACATTTTGGACAGTGCCTTTGTGATGAACTGGAGAGAGATAGTGAGCCTGGATTCATAAAAGCTCCACAGAATGAATGGGCAGAAATTCTCCAAAAACCTCGCAAAAGAACACTAGAAGCTTCAAAGGTGGGAACCCATAGTTTTTAACACATCCTTATATATCACGTGTCCAACTACTTTAGTCCATATAATCCAAAACAAAAAAGAATGCACTTGCAGATTTACAGTCACTATCTGGGCTTTTTCACTGAGTTTTTCTTCCTGAGCGCCCGTATCCAGGCGGGTAGAGCGGGCCTTCTCGATGGTGCTGCCTCCTCTGGTCTCACTGCAACAGAAGGATACCCCATGATGACCGCCGGTGCCAAATGCTCCTCCTCGATCAAACTGTCTGTCTCTTCTTCTTCGTTTGAATCCTCTTCAGAGTCGCTCATGTCAGGGCCCAGCTCCGGAGCGTCGAAGGAGAGGATCTCCTCTGAAAAACGCACACGGCGGGTCCCCTCGACACGCTGATGTGCAAAGACAAAAATTACATTAGTAAAAATCTAATCATATGTGCAATAACTTTTATACTTGATACTGGAGTTTTTTATTTTACAAAGTCTTTACAATATGAACAACTTTCTATTCTTACTAATTTCACATGGTCTGAAAATTAAATTGTATGACATGGTCTGTCAAATTTTAGTAGCACCACTTGCTCCTACAAGGTTTCAGGTTTTCAGTTTATTTGTCATATGCACATTCAACACAGGGTCAAAAAATGCAATGAAATGCTTTGGATCGTTAGACTCGCTAAGATAGTCATGAAGTACTAGTAACATGCAATAATAGTACATGGTAAGAAAAAAGTGTGCAAAACAAAAAAGAGATAAGTAACAATATAATAAACATATAATAAAAAGTACAATAATAAAAGAAAAAAAGAAAAATACAAAGGTGCAGGTAGGATTTAAATAAGTATTTCACAGGTGGTAAAATACTTCAGATGGATTTGTATTGCACATGACATAGTATTGCACATACATGAGACATTCAAAAAGTGCAGCAGCAGTAAACATTTTACGTAAAGTGATTTAGTGCAGTATTATTGAGAGTTCAGTATTATTGGGAGCATTATTGAGAGTTTGGTATTATTGAGAGTTCAGTATTATTGGGAGATCAGTATTATTGAAAGTTCAGTATTATTGAGAGCACCAGCACACTTTATAGTCCCACTAAAAAAATGTTTCTCGGTGTTAGCGCATATTGTTTGATTATAGTAAAGAACTTGTCATCCATACATTTGTCTAAACATTAATAAAGTAATTCATAAAGTGAATTGTACAGCTGTCAATATATTATTGAGGTTTTGGAGAGAAAATCAAAGAAGACATTGAGATGGTGTGGACATGTACAGAAGAAAAGAAAGTGATATCCTGTATATGGGTAGAAGGATGGTGAGGATAGAGCTGCCAGTCAGGAGGCCTAGAGGAAGAACACATTCCTAGATGTATTGAAAGAAGATGCAGAGGATAGGGTTAGCTGGGGGAAGATGATTCAGAGAGAGGAAGCCTGAAAGAAACAATGCATACGGAAAGAGGAAATTTTGCAAATGTTATGATCAATGCCGACCACTTTTGTAATTTAATTAGTAATATCCTTTCTTACCACAGTGAGGCGCAGTTATGCAGAATAATATGGTTACCTTTTTGGTCTCAGTTTCCATTGAGGTCTCTGTGTCATATGAAGAGCTGTGTTTGAGGACTCCTTTGGGCACAGGTGAACAAGGTGAAGACCCAGCCATCGTCTTTCCATATTGTGACCCATCTATCCTGTCACTCCCATGGTTATCTGGTAAAAACACTGATCCATCTACAAATAAAGAGAAGCAAAAGCAAAAACATTTTTTGTGTATAATATAAAATGTATATATTAAGAGTAGGGTGAACAGATCATAAGAATAGGGAACATAAAGAGTGTTTTGAATGTTACAAAGGCAGTGAAATTGCATATTTTTTATATTGTCATTCAGAATGTCTAATTGGCCATTTAAAAATGTACAGCTTAAGAAGTAGCTCGTTGCTTGCTCAGAGTCTTTTTCTGATTTGGCTATATAAATTCATAAACAAAGAGAAAATAATTAATTAACCAGCGACTGTAGATAAATAAAATATTTTTTGTCAAAATGTGCTATATAGCATCAATTTAAGCTGAAAATGCTATGCAATCCAACACAAAGTGGGGCACCAGGTCAATGTACTTGCTTCTTACCATCCACTGTATCATTCCCATTGAATAAATTCAAATCTAGTTTTCGGAGCTTGGCCTCTATCCTCTCTGATGAATCATGCTGCCTTTTTCTGCCAAGGTTGTTTTTGTTTGCTTTCAGAGTCAAAGTGTCCACTCTATTCCGCAGCTGAAAGATAGATACAAATAGATAAATAAATACACTAGTCACAAAAAGTTGGGCATATTTGAAAATACACAATGTTCCCAGAATGCAATATAACCTAAAAAATGACCTTGTTCTACTTAAATACTAGGGCTTCAACTAATTGATTAATTTGTCAATCTTTTTTTAAATTAATCGATTAATAATAGCAAAATGTTTGTAAAAAGCAGAACTTTTAACCCGGTGAAGCAAAAACTATGCTACCTGAGGACTTGGAGCATATTTATAGACAAAGAAAAGCTTTCACCTTTTCTCTCGACAAATGCAGTCAACAATTATTCAATTTTATATTTTAATACTGATTAATCACGGTTCATCCAATAAGTTGTTTCAACCCTATTAAATTCCCTAGTTAGATTCTCCCCAAAAGTTACGTTTTTGTGACTAGTATATATTTTCTTTCATAAAAATACCTCTGCCCTTGAAATACGCTGAGGTCGGGGCTGCTGTTCACTTGTCATCAACATATTCAACTGGCTTTGACCATGGTCCATTGGTTCTGGCCGTACTTGGTTTTGTACTGGCTCCATGCTGACCGGTAAAGTGCCTCTCGGTGCCATGGCAACGTCTGTGTTTTGTGAGAACCTAGTTGTCCCAAGTGTGTTTCCAGCATCTTCTGACATTGGATTTGATGTTGAATTACTCTCAAGGTGATTGAAACGTGGTTGATCTATAGTCTCTTTTGAGGGTTTCTCCTGAGATGATACAAGATTAGCTGGACTTAGAAACGGAGCCCACTCTTGACCGCTGGTAATTTCATCCAATAGACTAAATGATCCAAGACCAACTTCAAAGTCTGTGGTATATCTGAAAAAAGAAAATTCAAGTCAGAGAAGAATCATTTTTGTGCTTTAGGCAGGATCTCGGGTAAAAGCATGTAATGTATTGAGTTTATTGTCATTAGTTTACAATATGCAATCATTGCTAATGTATTTCTGGACACTTAATCATTTGCACAGTACTGTATCTTGATGTGTGACTGATTAGTGGTTGTTAATGTCAAGGCAGGAGAGTATTACGTACAGGTGGGAGTAGTTACACAATGCAGTATAGTAACATTGGGACAGGTGATGTCAGTGAAGGTGTGTTTGTCACCTTACGGTACAGACAGACCAAACTAATATTGATCGGTATGCCTGGAAACCAGTCTCGAGAATACCTAGCATAGCTTTGCCTTGCTCAAGTCTCAATCAAAATATTTCTATCTCTGCGAAAGCATTTATATAACCTTGTTGGGTTGGGCAATAATCTTTCATACAAAAACTGTACCAGAGAATAATAATGGATCTATAAGTAATTTGTAATACAATTTCAACATGATATATGTCACGTATGTGTTTGTTTTGAACCAGTAGAGCCTTTGAGAACTACCTCTTTGAATATTTGACTGTGTATTTTATTTTGACTAATGTCTAATATGTCAAAATGTAATACTATGTATGTATATGTATACATGTACCTCAAGAATACCCCTTAGAATTCAAATCTGAATACACACACAAAATAACTTTTAATTCAAGAGCTTAAGAGGAGAAAGGAGAACCTGACTTACACATGCACTTAATCTTAAAGCTATGATGAGCTCACTGAAATATTCCTTATTAATTTTGATTTATTCATCAAAATCTTATCTCTAAACATGAAATTTAGTTCATGCCAAAATGTGCATGTAACCATTTATATGAGAAATAAACAGCTTCATCTGTCTTTGAATATTTGAGCTTTTATTACCTCATTTTTAAGAAAAGTCTGATTGTATGGACCGTTTTTTTGTTAGATTCTTTGTTATATACATTTTTGTTCATATCGCCCTATGTCAAACTAACTGCTTGTTATTTACCTCATGTATTCATCACTACCATCTTCAACTGGAGTAAGACTTTTGGAGTGGTCCGTGTTGTCAGGGGTCCCTTTTGACACTTCATTTGATATGGGAATCCCATTTTCTGTTGTCAATAGTCTGTATTGGGGTACATGCTGTGGACACAAAAAAATATCTCAATTCAAATTCAATTAACACATTTTCAATTGACATGGGGTTCTCGTGTTATAATACTTACCTCTGGCTTTGTCTTGTCTGGACTCCCTATTTCATGTTTCCCCTTTTTGCCAAAACTTCCTGGTCTCTCCCTCCACTTTTCCTTGATTTTCTGCGTCCATCGTCGTGTTTTATTCTCCGACGATCGCTGTTTACTGTCGTTTGCTGTATTTGTGCCACTAAAAAATGGAGTCTGTTGTCCCGTAGCTCCAAACATTCCCTCTCCACCAAATGGCACTTTATTGATATCCTGACCATCTGAGTTTTTCATAGACCAAGCATAAGTTCTGGGCACAAAGCTACTGTTTTGGTCTTGGATTTGTCTTGTGCTTTCTCCAGTTTCAAAAACACTGGCCATGTCCTTTTTTAGTTCAAAATTGGCAATGCTTGCACTACCATCAGAAGATATAGAGGCAGTATCTTTTGATATTTTGGGGAAAATCAATTGCCCAGTTTGGAACGGTGAGATCTGGCCACTGTCCACGCTAGAACCATTCAATTCCTCTATGTCTCCATTTATCGCAAATCCCCTTTTCAAATTGTCCATTGGCTCAAATCCATTGACGGGATTGTTGTTGATTGTTTGGAGATCAGACGTTTGTGCATTTTGTTCCACTTTGGAATATTGTTCAGACTGAAATTGTGTGGTGGTCCCTGGGGTTTGAAGCTTCAGCCTCTGCAACATGGACTGCAGTAAGGCCTGCTTGTCATTGCTGGGGGTAGGTGATTGAGACATCTAGAGACAAAAATATTATACTATTAGTTTTAAAAGGACATTATCGGAACACATGTAAACAAATGGTCAATCAGAAGCTTTTCTCGCCAAGTATCAGCCAATGTTTGTCCAAGTACCCTTTAGTCAGACTGAAACCAGGTGTAATTCAAATCCCATTACATTGAATTGACTCCAAAGTACCGCTAGAAAGAGCCTAAGTACCACCACTGTTACATGTACCACAGTTTAAAAACCACAGATCAACAGGCAAGGCTAAGTACGTTTTTATAGAGCTCATGACACACAAGGAAATTCAAAGTGCTTTACAGACATACATAAATCACAAAAGTCATATACAGAATGAAATAATATAGTTTGAAATATAACATAGTAGAACTGTTTTAGCCAAGATTGCATCATTTTTGTGAGCTATACTTTTAAGACAACTAGATTACAGATTAACGTGCAAAATGAATTTCTGATTTTCTATGCAGCCATATTTGCATGTCCACGATTGCAATGCTTTTATACGTGTGTGCGACCAAGTGTCGAGCATTTGTTGGTAAGAATGCAAAAAAACAAACAAACATTGAATCCTAAAATGAATGCAAAACAGTATACCTCATTTTTCCTTAATAATCGTCAAAGTTTCTCACCTCAATCATCAAAACAAGTCCATCTTCTATAATTACGACAGGCATACAGTTCACAGTATATTCCCCTTACTTCCAGGTTTTGAAGTTAAGCCGATGCTGTTGCTATAACTCAACACAGTGGTAATCCCAAACTGACACTAACTTTGGTCTATTACATGGTTTCTTTCCATTAAATCCTTTTCTAAAGTCGCTAGTTTCTGTCAAAATTAAGTCACACCTCTTCAACAGCAGGCATTTATAGTATGTGAGGTGAAGGGAGGAGAGTTAGCACAAACTGAAGGCAGAACGAGAAAGACCAGTGAGGTGAGATAATTGCTCGTTGACATTAACTCTCTTGTAGTCTCTTGTAGTGCATCTTTTTCTAGCCCTCTCTCGCTTCTGTGCTTTCCATTATTGTCTGCACATGTGAAACACCCTCTGTCATCACGGCAAACACAGCCATTACAAGGTTTTGGATATAAAAACAGTTTGATATGACTGAATGATTACAAAAATTGGACTGACAACTCAATGGATTAACACAGCATCTAAACTTAGTGGGGATTGGAATACAAAACAGTGCTGGAAAAGGTCTAAACTGTGCCAAACTCAGAGCTAAGCAGTAGTCCAGTGCAAGCACCTTACCAGAGAAAGGCTATAGCAACTAAACTGGCTCTACAGTGAACTAAATCGAGACCTGAGCGACAGTTTGACAACTTTTATACATATTTTGATTAAGAAATATACATAATTATCCAAGCCTAATGGTACATTTGTTAGTTAATTTTGTATAAAACTTAAATAACACTAAAACTAACATCTTTTCTCTCTAAAACTAGACCCAAACACGCGTGCGTAAAACCCCTAGCGCCGCGTTCCCTTACGTGTACTCTGATTGGTCCAAAATCCGGAAGTACGTTATGGCGGCGTAAACAAGGCGCACGGCAGAGGCAAGATGCTATCAAAAGTTTAACAAACGCTACAGCAATGCAAAAAGTTACCGAGTGTCAAAAAAAGTTCCAAAGTGATGTGAAGACCATTATAATTCACAAGATTTTAATTTTAAACGACTACTGGAGTGTTTGCCGCTAACCCGCCTCCTCCAAAGTAACAGCAATGGACTGCGTCGTGACGGGAGGAAACGTCAAAGGTACAACAAGAGATGAAAATGAACACAATTTAGATTTCATGTCATAGAAATAGACGCTGCTCTTACCATATTGTATGTCCCGTGAAGTCCTGGGCAAAGCCGTCCACTCCTTGTCCCGTATCGGAGATGAGCTGTACGTGGAGCCGCAGGAGGATGGGGTAGGCTGAGACTGTCATCCGCTAAACATACTTCCTCTTTGCAAACATGCTGTCTCTGAGTTTCCTGTTAGTTTGTCAATGAAAAAAAACTGTGATGTGGGGTGCTT
Source organism: Philypnodon macrostomus (assembly GCA_036025475.1). NCBI lineage: Eukaryota > Metazoa > Chordata > Actinopteri > Gobiiformes > Eleotridae > Philypnodon > Philypnodon macrostomus. The sequence goes on from JAVQKC010113554.1 coordinate 20,789, forward strand.
TGTTTTGTTAATCTTTCTGTAGCTGGCCCTGCGGTCTGTGAACTCGTCTAGATCTGCGTATGCTTGTTTCCTGTTTTCACCACTCTTCTTCAGCAGGTGCAAAACACTGTGCATGAACATACTAGTGAATATACAGTATAGTACAATTCTGAAATATTTGGACATTGATATTTTGGCCCTGTAGAAAGCCACAAAACATGGAATTAAATGAAATGGTAATCAAGCATAGTTCTATTTTTTATATACTTCCTTAATTTTATGACATAAGATGAGATAAGAACACTTTTATTTACATAGCATCAAACTAACCGGGAAGTAGCTGAATCGTAACCAAATCCAGTATAATAATAAAAAAATGTTTATTCTTACTACTTTGTTTCAACTTAAGTGAGTAGTGCACTGTCCAACTAACTGTAAATGTGAGCGTTGATCGATGATTTATTTTTACAGATACAGTACTGTCAGTGGTCAAGCTTTCCGCTGCAAGATGGCAATAAAGGTGTGAATACAACTAGAACACAAACCACTTTATATACTTAGACATCTATTGTTATTTCATGCTATGTATTTTCTGTTGTTTATACTATTGAAAAGAGTGTTCAAGCAGTGTTCAGATCTCTGGCGACTTTGGAGAAAACTGTGGAGAAATGTCACATCAAGTTGGATGAGCAAAAAAGTCGTCTAACGTTTACATTACACTGCAAACATGGTAACTCAGTACATTTCTCGCATCATTTATCACTGTTATTTATGCCTAACTAGAACATGACTTATTCTGACTATTCTTATATGTTTTTGTTTGTTTTTTTCAGGCTTGCTGAAGACACATAACCTGTCTTTCCAGGACAGTGAAAGTTTACAAGCTGTGTTTGACAAAGATAGCTCTGCCAATATCTTCAGAGCCCAGCCCAGGTATGTGCATTGATTACTAGAAACAGGGGACGATGTGACGTATTTTCATTGTAATGACTTGTCTATGAGGTTTGGGAGGCCAATGGTGCATTTTAAAATGTAATTATCAAAATGTGTGTAGTGTAAATGACAATGTTTTATCATCTTTCTCTTATGATTTAGATTGCTGGTGGACACAGTTGTTCATTTTCCTCCGTCTCTTGAGGAAGTGACTCTCTCAGTGAGTGATGACCGAATGTGGTTCAAAAATCATGTGGAGGAAGATGCAGGTATTGAAACTGTTTGGCACCTTACATAGCTACAGGCTTGTGACGTACACCAGTCGGGCTTAACATTATAAACCAGCCCCATACATAACAGCAACAGTGATGCTGGTAGACACTGACCAAAGCAATTTTGGAGATACTCACATTATGGCACATGTTTATATTCATGTACAGGATTATATTTCTTTCATTTTAAGGACTAGATATTCACTTGCTGCTCAGTTTATTCAAACAGGTTCCATATTCCAATATTTTGCCTGATGTCTTTAACTAGTAATGCTGTTTGTCACTGTAAGCAAAAAAAAATTCTGTTATCATCCCCCAGAGCCATCCAAGGCTGTGCTGACAGAGCTTTGTCTCTCTTCAGATGAGTTTGAACATTTTGCTGTTCAAGCAAAAAACAGCATCACTTTCTGCCTCAAGGAGCTACGAGTAAGACTGAGGGAGAACAACTGTAGCAAATGTTGAAGTAACTGTTGTTTGTTTTACTAATCCAGACTTTCTGATTGTCTGCAGGGTTTGTTGTTGTTTGCCGAGTCCACTGGACTTCCTATTTCTATATACTTTGATGAGCCAGGCAGGTGAGTAGAATACTTGGTGGTTTTTGAACCAGTAAATCTCTTTTGGTTGTATGAGAATATGTTTTATATGTAAATGTTTGTGTTTGTCAGTCCTGTTGTGCTCTCAGTAACAGACAGTGTCCTGGAGGGAAACTTTGTGTTGGCAACTCTTTCAGACGACAATAACCTGAACAAAAACAACACACGGTAATAGTCTATTGAGTTAAACATAGAAATAGTGGTTGTGTATGTGTGACCAAACTGTTGCAACAGAATCTAGCAAGTCATTTTCATTTGTAGAAAATCTGCAGGGTGTTTATTTGGCTGTATGAATGTATTTATCTTACTATAGCTATACCGCCACATCACAAGAAATGACATAGGCTGCCTGCCATGACATTATGTAATTTTTTAATTTATTGTATTATCATTCCTCATATATTTTACACTAATACTGTATCTGTATTTCAAACTTTTCTAGAACATGTACTCAGGCTCCACCCCCTCCTGATGACTTTATGAATGACGACATGGACTCGTACCTAATAGCCATGGACACAAGTTTTGTCCCAGGACCCTCAGACACAAAAACAGCCTCAGTGGCATTAACTAACGCTGAATGTTCAAAACAAACTGAAGTGAATCTGAGGACACGGTTAGACGGTGAAGAGGAAGCTGAAACAGACGGCACAGACGGGCCGCCAAATAAAAAGGTATTATCTGAGTTTAGAGCTTTGAAAAATTAACAAATACACTCACTGGCCATTTTATTAGGTAGACTCTGGCACCTAATGTGGTTCTCTGCTGCTGGAGCCCGGTTGGTATGTTCAGAGATGGCCTTCTTTAGACTCTGGTTGTAACAAATGGCAGTTACAGTGAATGTGGTTGATTTGATATTTTATAACGCCCATTTCTTTTTGTTACTTTTACAGTTTTGTTCACTTTTCTTCGGGTCAGTACTTCCTCCACCATCTCAGATGTCCACTCAGCCCATGACCGCTCAGGAAGTGTTGGCCAGTGACAGTGAAGAAGAAACTCAACTGGACTAAACTCTTTCAACCATTTTTCATTCAGACATTTCATTATTTTTACACCTGTGAACATGGCACTTACAGCTTTTATTTTTGGACAATAATGCAGATTTAAGTTAAATTATGGTTACTGGTATGATGCTGACTGTTATTGTGTAGCCTAGGTCTGTAAATAAAAAAAACTATTTCCTTATTTTATAGTATATTGTTTTTATTTATTTACATGTCAGAGAATGCAAGATATATTGTGTAATGGAACAAATGTGTCAACAAAGTATTACATTTTATTCAGTAAATTATTGTGTTACTAGAGCCTATCCACGCACCTATGTGCCATAGGCTGGTTACACAATTAGTAGCAGGGCTGACATTGAAATGCATACAGTTTCACTCTCACATTTATTCAATTGGGGCAATTTCGATTCACCAGTTCTTTTAACATGTGTATTTCATTGGGTGATGGGGGGGAAGTCGGAGACGAAGATAATCCACAATAACACGGGGAGGAAATGCAGACTCCACTCGGAGAGATGTTATGTATGCTGCCCCTAAGACTGAACACACAACCTTCTTCCTGGGAGGCAGATGCACTAAATCAGGGTGGGTGGTGGTGGGTAATTATTCTGAGGAGGGCCACTTCACCACATGACCACATACTACAAAAGTTCTGGCAGGTTAGTGTCCCTCATATTATAACCACACAGAAAAGTGGAAAGATATCTCTTTCAGCTGGATTAAGAGGTAAGCCTGAGGGCCACGAAATTTGCTCTGTAGTTTGGACACCCCTGCATTAAATGATCTGTCACGGTGCCATCTATTATTCGATTTAGTTGATAAATTGGTAGCAATGTTAGCTGAGACGGCACCTTAAAAGTAAGCTTCTGCATATGTATCCACGGTAAACCCAGATTGTGAGGCCGCTTTAGTTTTACTCTTGGTTTGAGCTCTTTTTTCTTCCTTTTCCAACTTTTTGTCTTTCTTTTGTTGCTGTTCCTCCTCTTTCTCTTTTCTTTTCTGCTCCCTCCGTTGCCTCCTCCTTTCTCGAGAGGTCAGTTTATCGTCCACTTGTACTTTAACTACCTTCCCCATTTGTTTTTCATCACTGAAGTCTTGAATGAGGATTTTGGGGACTTGCATTTTGGATTTGCCCTGTTTTTTGCTCTTTTCTCCTTTGAATTTGTGAAAAAGTCCAAAACGTTTAGCTGGGTTACAGGTTTGCTGTTCCTTTTGAGCCTCTTTAGCTGCATCTGTTGTAAATGATGGTGACTGTTGCGGTTCTGTAGGGTTTGATAGTTGAGCGGTTTCAATGTTTTCATCTCGGTCTGGGCTATTTGATATTGGTTTTTGTGGAGAGGTAAAAAGATCTTCAGAGAGTCTTCGTGCAAGCCTGGATCCATGAGAGCTAGATGATTTTCGGACACGGAAGTCACCAGATGACCTATAACTGAACTGCTGGTTGTTGTCTGTAAAGAAATCTTGTGTTTGATGAAATGTAATATTATTCTTTGTTGCAAGTTCGTCATCTGTACTACAACCACTACTTTGTCTCTTAGGTGTGCTTGAATCACGAGTACCTACTGGCAGGGCCTGTATGTTGAGATCGACTATAACTTCTCCCTCCACTGAAGACTGCTGCTTGTCAATGGATTCAGTGCAGGAAGTAGTCTCTTCCTTATTCTCCACATTTGTGTTATTTTCTACATTCTGTATTTGATCGATTGAACTATTCAAGTCAGTCATTGCACTTTCCGTAAGCATTTCTTTCTCATCCAAGCCTTTTAGTTCACTGTCCTTGCTAACATTTTGCGACAATATCTCTTCTGTCTCTACTACCTGTGTTTCGAGGTGTTGTGAATTTGTTTGACCTAATTCAATGTTGGTATGGGCAGTTACATCTTCAGTTTGATCTTGTGCTGTCAAGTCAATGTTTGTTCCTATTTCGGCTTGGGTGTGGGACTCTTCATTCATTCCTATTTCTGACTCATTACATTGGCATTCTCCTTCAAGTAAATGTTTTTTCAAGTATCTGTCTGCATCATTGTTTAATTGCTGCATGTCCCCCTCTATTGTATTTTCTATATTTTCCAAGTGCTTTCCTTCATTCTCAGTATCCAAGACTGGGCTTCTAATAGCTTCCGTTGCTAACTGTTTGAGTGACTTCACCGATTGTACATTATTTGCACTTATATTCTCTTGGTCTATTTCTACCATTGTGTTTTCATTTGTATCTACATTTTCCTGCATCTCTGTAATTGTCTTTATGTCTGTTCCAGCTGGACTTTCAAACGATTGAGTCCCTTTCTTTGAGTCATCTACTTCAGTGTCATTCTCGTCTGCTTTCTGACTTGGCTCTTCACTTAACGACAAAGTTTCAGGAACGTCTCCAGTTTGGGTTTGAGTAGGATCTAACTGTATAACATTTTCTTGTTGGCACAGTTCTTTTTCCTCAGTAGTTTGGCTTTCGATTTCTTTGTATTCCTCCATCTGCTCTGTTTCAAGCTCAACAGCGATTTGTGGTATTCTTTGTACATTCTGTGCCTCTGTTTGCTGATTTTTACATTCTTCTATAGAGTCAGTTTGTTTAGTTTCTTGTTCTGGCTCGTTTATGTTTTCTTTCAACTCAAAATCATCTTCTTTCAGTAGTTTCTGTACTTTTTTGACATTTAGATCACCCAAATTTCGCCAGTCATCCTTTGCTCCCATTGAAAGATGTCTCACGACTTTGGCCCCACTTTTCCATTCACCACTGTTAGCCTTTAACCCCCGCCGCCATTTTGAAGGGGACAGGGACAGAGTGGAGGCCGAGCGAAACAGTGGCACAGACAGGTTTCCTTTCTCTCGCTCTTTCCTCTCACACTCGTCCATGTTGTCTCGAGCCCGCGCCCAAGCCATCTGATATCCCAGGCAACGACCTCTGGGGTCAAAGGTGGACGAAGGTCGGTCTTTTTGCCATCGCTCCAGCTCTTTTTGTGTCTGTTTTTGCAAGTCTCTGGCTGATAGTGGCACAGAAAGCACCTAAAAGAGACAAAAAGTCAAAAGATTTTTTTGAAAGTGTCAAATGCAACATCCTTGTGCACAGTGCAATGATCATGTGACCTCTTGAATTATATCAAAATATGTAAAACCCAAACCTTGCCCAAGTTAGTAGCCTTTTTATTTTGTTGCACTATTTGAGGAAGTTTGGGGAAATTAGAATAATACTGCACTGATTTCAATTCATGAAGCCTTCTTTTTGTGCCCTTCCTGAGGCAAACAGCTTGAGATTTCGGGACCCCATGGGGATTCAAATCCAGGAATTTCAAGACCAAAGTTCGCAAAATGATTCCACTACACTAACACAGGGAACTCCCATAAACACAAATAAACTGTACAAATCAAACACCTACATTTAAAAAGTAGCAGCTTCTACAAAAACACCTTACACAATTATTTCTTACTTCAACTATGAAGTCATCTTCCTCATCTTTGATCTCTTCCCTGACACCTCTGAGCCTCTGTAGCGTCTCCATCTGACCACAGCATTGCTTCCTCTGGTCTTCACGGCCCAGCACACGATACACCAACACGGCTGCCACCTGCAACAACACCCGAACACCTGCCACAGGCGAAAGTAGAAATGTTTTGATATGATATACTCATAATGATAACATAGGGTTTATTATCCGCATCCATCTAACCCTATCTTCTGCATCCTCCTCTCTCACATCAACTATCCAACCATCGCATCATTCTAATCTACCTATATATTCACAATCCCCCTAAACACTAATTGGCTTGTAACTTTTAAAAAGAATTAGTCTTTCCCTGATTATAAACGGCATTTTTCCTGGATATGTACAAATTTACTTTATTTACCATAACAGAAGAAGAGGTCCCAAACTCTGAGCAGTGTGTTGAAGGGTAGGTGGCGAGTGAACAGACACATGAGCCAGTCTGTGGCGAACATGAGCGGCTCCACACCGTGTCTCTGCAGATGTTTGTGAGCCGCTGGGCAACTCTTTTTTAAAACCCAGGGCAGTATGGCAGCATCAAACAGCACTCCTTCCTAAATAACAAGTCAGGAAAACATATTTGCAAAAGCAGTTCTCATTGTACACTGTTTACACTCTCTGGCTACTTTATTAAGTAGACCTATTGACCTGTTTGTGAGCCCAGATACTGTATTTTCAAAACAGACCTGCTAATGTTCAAACCAAACATTAAAATGAAGAAGAAAAGAGATTTAAGCGGCTTTGAATATGGTGTACATTTACTTTTTATAGGCTATTCACATTTAATCATATTCAGGGTTTACAAAAATACAATTCACAATATCCAGTGCACAGCAGTTCTGTGGGTAGGAGTTGCTTGTTGTTGCTACCTAATAAAGTGGCCAGACAGTGCAAATCCTCACCAGTAGAGGGCTGTAGTATCCAGGCAGGTATTGCTCACAGATCTGCACCAAACACCAAAATGCTTCCTGCAAATGAGCATTTTCAGTTAACGGTTTCTCATTTAAGGAGAAGGAGTAAATCATTTTTAGTTGCTTTGAACATTAATTTGATTTGAAAGACCCCCACCTCATCAGGCATGTTCATGAGCAGAACTGCAGCCACAGGTCCCTGTGCCTGGCAGTAACCCTCCTCAGGTTTATACTGTGTGTAGGCCTTCAATACTTGGGATAAACTACGCTGTCTGTAAAAAAACACACAACAAAATGACAGTTGCTACTAATAGTACATACTATTTGTTTTGAGTCACATTTAGCAAAAAGCAAGATCTAGCACTGTAAAACTTGGCTAGTTAACCTTATTGAGCAAAATGTGGGAAACCAATTGCCTTAAAAATACTAAGTAAAATAATATATTAGTTTCAAATGATTAACTCACATATACCACTTAAAAAGCTTTGTATTGTATCTAATTGTAATTTTAAGGGAATGATTCGGAGAGACCATATCTAACTGGCCATTGTCCAGGATGTTCCCCACCTAAGGCTCATAGTTGTGTAAATAAGTCCCAGTTCACAAACAGGAATAAGCAGAAGAGGAATATTTTTGTGCAACCCACCCGTGTCCATCTCTGGAAACGAACATCTCGTGGAAAGGGAACTGCCGATCGAGGTCTCGTTCAATGACATCCTCCCAGTGTTTCAGAGCAGGCTGTGAGTCCAGTAACTATCACAGAAAGAAAATTACTACTTCAATGCACAACTTTGACAGTAATACCCAGCATTTTCATTTGAAGAAGTGGTTCTCAAATTTTTCACACCAAGTATCACTTCTCAAAATATTTGTCTTTCCAAGTACAATTTTATAGGACTAAAGCCAGAGAAAACAAAGACTAAAGTTGGACTAGTCTAACTCAACCGCTGCTTAACCGGGACTTAGACAGGCCTACACCAGATCTAAACACGGATAAAACCTGTACTAAACCATGTCTAAACTAAGATTTACCAGAACTTAATCAGGTCTAGACCGGGTAATATTCAACCCCCCTAATTTATAGTTTAAATTATATATTGACCTTATATAAATCTTTTTGCTGCTTCATCTGGTCAGTGGCTCCGCTCAGCAGTGTCCAGCACTTTGCTCTGAGTGAGTCTGGGATTCCCTTCTGACATTGTACTTTCACCTGTTTTGAAACATATATTGTAAAATACATACATGACCATTTATATCATTTATAAATTGCTAACATGTAATATTAAGTTTTATGAAACACACCTTACTAGTTTTCTTGTGTAAGAGCCGATCCCATTGATCAATAATGCTGATCCATTTGGCCTCTCGCTGTCTCACCAGAGCAGGAGAAGGGCCTGCACTCCTGAAATGTAAGCAGATATCAGATTGTGTAGAATATTTGGTGCAAACATGAACAAACCAGTCCCAAACATACAGTACAATAAATACAGAATACAATAAACTATACAATATAACACAGAATAACACAAAAGAATGGTTTGGGACTGAGTTAAAGTTATAAACATGTCAGTGCAGTGAATAAACCAACAGGCCATATGATAAATATGTGATCAAATTGTGATAAATAAACTATATAAACCATAAAACCCAATTACAGAGGACAGAGGTAGATATAAAATTAAATGCAAAATACAAAAATGCATGCAGATAATGAGCAGTGCAAAGACAGACAGATGCATGTGATAAAGGGTCAAATACAACTATTTTACTATTTAACTATTTAATACATTAGTAGTAAGTAAATTGACCTTTTGCCTGTAACATGTGCAACATAATAACCAGTGATCAGTTGTGTAGTGTGCACTGTCGCTGTCATAAATGAAAACAAGACCGGAAACAGGAAAACCACACACGACAGTGAACAGGTTAGAATCAGTGGGGAAAATGTTGCAAAGGCTTAGCTGAAAATCACACTTAATGTAGTTACACAATGTCACAAAACGTTGGGCATATTTTACTTTGCAGAATGTTCCCTAAAACCTCCTTACTATCACCTGGTTCTACTTAAACACCCTATGATCATGATATCTGTGGTATCACTTGGCATGGCCACTTTACACACTTTTTACACACAAAAAAAGTGAAAAACCCCTAATTGTGTGACAATGTTTTATGCAATGCAAAATAAAAATACCTGTTGCATAGTAGGCGTGTGTAAAATAAAGAATCAAATCTCAATTACATTTAAGCCCTACTGTGTGTAATGTTTTTCAAATGGTTTCACAGAAGCTGTTTTATGTGTAGCTTTTGTTTTTCAAAAGGACTAGAAATAATGTAAAACTGCTTACCTGTCTGTGGACCCATCAGTCAGGAAGAAACCATAGCGGTCTGTCTCTGGTTCAAGGCCAAGCTCTGACCCAGAATCTGAGTCCGACGAGTCCTCTTCACGTCGCTTCTTCTGCTCAACTCTCAAAGGACTTAACATCTTGTCCCTAAAAATGACACAAAGTACTATAACCCTTTCGCTAATGAGTCACCCATAATAAATAATTATTTGCTTCTTTAGTAGGTACATAATATCAGTGCAAACTACAAAAGAGAACCAGACAAAACAAGTACGGTGTTTTGAAATATGAAACATGTTGCAATATAATTACCTCTCCCATGTCCTCGATGCTCCGTGTTGCAGAAGAGGTAATGTGCTTGTTCCTCCCCGTGGCAGTGGGTGACACAAACTTCCTCTTTCTCAGCTTCAGCATGACGAGCTCTGATGCAGGAGAGCCTTTCTTACTTCAAACTCTGATGAAATGACATCAGAACACAGAGATAATGTTTTTGTAGTTTGTAAGTAGTTGTTGTGCTTAACATAAACAAAAGAATCCTACCAGATGATGGATGGGCTTGCATCTTCATAGACTGGAAACTTTCCAAACAGACTTGCAAATAATAGAACATATTATTCTCAAAAATGCAACACTATAATTGAGATTATGTGTTATGCTAGGTGTATCAAGGATGTTGCATCGGATATGCCTTGATGAACCCAGTGCTTTCTGTGTCAAATCATCACTTTGAAACCACATGCCAAGTGAAATAGCCTACATAAATAATGCACTATTTAAAGCGTCTTTTTCTGTATGTTTATTTATGGAACACAGAGCCATACATGAGCCTAACTGATGATGCATTAAAATTAGAGCACTTGGAATAACAGTGGAAGAGCATCAAAAGTAGTATGCATGCCGGTTTGTGTACAGACTTGTGCCCAAACCTGGAGATTAATCCAAAAATACATTGTTGCGCATTGTTATGGCCAGTTTTACCGCTGAGGGGGTCACGTGATAAGGGCGGAAACTGACTCATAGTCCACGCTGAATCTCCCGCGAACGCAGCCATTTACTCTTTCCTTCTTCGCAGCTGCACCGGTGAGTCTGCGGCTTCACATTTACCAACATCACCTCTGCCAATATAGTGACAGACGGGCGGATTATTTAAAATACCGGTAAATCAAGACGTATTATGGGGTTCAGTTTGATAGGCTTTATTGCAACCAGGTTAAAGTTAAGCTCTCACGCCAGGCCTTTGATTTTTGTTGCTAACAGTTGGCTAAGTTAGCTGGAGCCGTTAGCATTGATAAAAGAAAGGCTCGCATGCTGCTGGCTAGCCTGTTAGCAAAATAGCATTCGTCATTTGCGGCTTTTGTTCTAGAAAAGCGGTAATATTTAACAAACTTCACCACGATTAATATTAAGGACGTTGGTCAGGTGAGGAGTTGGTGCAATATTCGTAGTTCGGTCAATAATATTAGTCCAGGAACAAATTGTTACACCGCAGCACAATGTTCCAGCCGAACAAGAAAAAGTGCGGTCGCGCCTCGTATGGCGCATTCAACTAACACGGGTTAGATAGCTATTTAGCTATATTATACTTTAAGAATCTGTTTATACAACAGTTTATGCTATCAAAAATACTTAACGCTTTAAATTATTATTAAATGGGCCTTGACAAATGAACCAAACCGAAATGCTCAATCGCTACATACAACAGTTGGCACAGACGTTGATACTAGAATTCTAGTCGCAATCGGCTAAATGTTATGTGACCAACGTTACATAAACTAGTTTATTGTAACGGTAAACGCAAATGTCAGCGTTGCATAGTGATTGAAGACCGCTATAGTCAAATCCGTGTTAGTATTAGCTTAGCGAGTGGCGCTGTTTGTGTGTTCTAACTTGTCATCCCGCTGTTTTTTATGTTTATATAAAACAGTTGACGAAAATCTGCAACCACATCTGAACCAATGGCACAGGTTCCAGTAGCCAGTTTTAAGGTGAGTTTTTAAAATCTCATGTATCTTTGTTGCAATTATCTCTCCATGCGATCCTGAAGTAAACCTAACCCTACCGCCAAACATCCAAAACCAGTATCAACCAGTCTAATCTGTGCTCTCATTTGTCACAGTTGGTGTTAGTAGGAGATGGAGGTACTGGAAAAACAACATTTGTGAAAAGACATATGACAGGAGAGTTTGAGAAGAAATATGTTGGTAAGTTAATGTTTTTTGTTTAATTAACTGGCTTATTGTCATTAATATTGCTGTTTTAATGGGAATATTGGTCATGTTCTCTGATCATATTTTGGATGCTAATGACAATTCCCAAGCTCTTACAGAAAGTGTATTGACTTTATGCTTTTAATTTTTAGCCACACTGGGAGTAGAGGTGCACCCACTGGTGTTTCACACCAACAGAGGACCCATCAGGTACAATGTGTGGGATACAGCTGGTCAGGAGAAGTTTGGAGGTCTGCGAGATGGTTACTACATTCAAGGTACCTATTAGACTCCCACAGGAATCATATTATCTTTTTCACCAGTCTGATTAAGCAAAAACATGTGTTATACCTCTTTAATTTCACAGCTCAATGTGCTATCATTATGTTTGATGTCACTTCCCGAGTCACTTACAAGAATGTCCCCAACTGGCATCGTGACCTGGTTCGCGTCTGTGAAAACATTCCCATCGTCCTTTGTGGCAACAAAGTGGACATCAAAGACAGAAAAGTGAAAGCCAAGAGCATTGTGTTTCACCGCAAGAAAAATCTGCAGGTTATAACTTGTTGCCATGCCAATTCTAGTATAATAAATAAGTATACATCTGCTTCAAAACATAATGTACTTTGTCTTCTAGTACTATGACATCTCTGCTAAGAGTAACTACAACTTTGAGAAGCCCTTCCTTTGGTTAGCAAGGAAGCTGATTGGTGACCCCAACCTGGAATTTGTGGCAATGCCAGCCCTTGCTCCACCAGAGATCCAGATGGACCCAACTCTTGCTGCCAAGTACGAGGAAGAACTTAAAGTAAGTCTTAAACGTCTTTGTCTTTTTCAGAATAATGTGCGCCCGTATTCTTATCTGTCCTCTTCTGTTCAGGTTGCATCAGAAACAGCACTCCCAGATGAAGACGACGACCTCTAACCTGTTTGTCCCGTTCCCCCTCTCCCCCTTGACTGTCGATAGGAAGTTATTGGAGTTTTGCCCCCCTTACTGTAAAATCCCTTTTCAGATTTTTTATTTTTGGATTCTTTTGTTCGTTTTAAAACTTAAGAAAATCTCAATGGAAAAAGTTGTGGTTCTGATTTCACTGTATGACACATCCACCCTAGTGTTGTTTGGCATGGCGACGTGCTGCTCATCATTTAGCACCCTCTGCTGCACTTACCCGGCTCGCATAATGCTGTTGTATGGTGTAAAGGAAGCACTATGGGGAGTAAACTTTGAATAAAATAATTCTCAGTATTTCATGTCTGTTTTTGATTGCAATTTTTTTTTCACTATTAGGGTTTGACATATATACAGAACCCAATAATACATGGGATTTGTAAATGTTTTGCACTGACCGCTACAGCGGCACAGTTTCTTTTCCACTCATGACCCTTCTAGAAAGTTCCATTTGAGTTGCATTGCTAACGGACAATGTAATATGATCTTTGAAGGTTTCTAGCTTCAAATGACTGCACATTGAATTATTGCTAATATTTGGATTTGGCTTGATCAAACTAACAAAATAATGATGTCTCAGCACACAAATCAGGTTTTAGTTTATTTTCTACCTTAAAGATTTGATGCACAGTGACCCTAGATTGTTTTTAGGCTTGTTCATGTACCAAATCCCTGTACAGAGGGCAGTAGCAACACGATACCTGATCAAGTAATTCACTCGTTGCATCTCTAAAAATGAATTGATTGAAAGTTAGTACAGCTACAGACTCTTATAAAAAAGTTTTTGGTTTGGTCCAAATTGTCCAGGATACAGTAGCATATACTTGGTTAGTACCATTGCTAAATACACTATAAAACTAACCACCTCTCATTTCCAGATCCTTTTTGTGGCAAAGGGGGGTTTCACACTTCTTACTGGGTGTTTTTATTTTACACATGATTTATATTTTGTTGGGAGATGTAATTTATGGTCAAAAACACATTATTTTCACATTGCATTTTGACAGGAGGGTGACCAGATCATTGCATCTAGTTGCACCATTCAGTCTAGTAGTTGTCAGTGTGTTTCTTCTCTGGTCTTCGGGAGATGCTAAATCAGTAAAGGATGCCGTGTCCCACCAATATGGAGGGCTTTCATTCATTTTCAAAAAGCAGCTGTAAGTAGAGATTTTGGCCACTAGGCGTCACTTAAGGACTTAGACATGACGATTGCACACATTTATGTAACGTCTGTATGAAGTCAAATGCATCCATGTATCCAGTCTGCAAGTCTATGCCACTGTACACAATTGCTATGATACGTCCATGTTTTTGCATTGCAGATTTACCTTCACATTCCTTCATTTATATTAATACATATTTGCAGTAAAACTAATATACACAGAAATCAAATGCCAATACAGTATAGTAAAATATTTGTAATTGGTTTAATGGGACAGTTGGATACATTTGTGAAAAACTAGAAGCTGGCTTTTTATATAAACCAGGTTCTCAAAACAAAACAAAAAATGTAGTAATTTTCATTTAGTTGATTTCTAACTCGTATGAGACACACCTGAACAAAGCGGCTGTGCAGGTGTCCCGGGGCATCCATGAGGCAGGCGTGGCTTCATCCAGGCACAGAGCTCGCTTTTACGCATGCGTCGGTCAGAAAAGTGCGTTTTACAATGATTATTGGTGGCCAAAGGAGAGGCAGATTATACCGCTCTACACAACTGTTGTTTTAATCCCCTGGGCGAAGAGATTTAGCAAAGAAAAAAACATTGGCTTTAAAAATCCAGCAGCCATATTGTATGGAAAAGCGGCGGACGGGAAGGCTCACCTCCTACTTGTCAAATTGCTACTGTACTTGACAAGACTTTTGGGGAGTTTAATTTTCTTCGTTTTACTGGCGGTGGGATTGTGTTGGACAGCTAGCTCGCCAGCTGGCTGTGTAATACACGGATCTGGGCTTGTTTTGAAGAGGATTTTCGCTGTTTTTGGTTGATTTCTTTGCTAAGGAAGGTGGTGAACTCGTCTCAAAAATGAAGGATCGATTGGAGCAACTCAAAGCGGTAGGTGGTGTCCAGGAAATGTCTTGTAAATTGTATCTTAACATTATACGTGTACTGTAATTGGTCTAAAATGGTGTGAAATTGATAAAAACAGATGTTAAAAGTCATAATTGAAAGCTACCCACACTTTCAAACCTGCTTTCCCACCCAAAATTGCAATCATATCTCATTTTAGTGCTTAGAAATAGCTATTTTACATATTAGCATTATGTTTTATACTCAAAAACATATCCCATTTTAGACTATTTCCCTAAGCTCAGCCATATTGTGTGCAGTGTCAGGTGTCAAAGTAGTTTACAACAGGTTAACTAGCCTGTCAAGTTAATGTTAAACTTTCAACTGGATGGCCTCTGCAACTCTAACAATTACTGTAGGCCTGTAAGTATTACCATTTGGATAAACTCGCACGCTATGGTCCAAAGCCAGTTTTTCTGACATAACTAACTTTCACACTATATACCAATTCCTCTATTTTTTTAATATATACAGTATATACATTTTTCTTTTACCAAATAGGCCTATCAAGATCCTCAATATATATCAATATCAAGAAAACCATTGTATGCAAAAGTCAGGATTTGTGCTCTATCCCAGTCCAGGGTGTGTTTCTATAGTTACAATAAAGTGCTCACCAAATATTTGCAGTGCTCTAGTGTTTAAACTCGAGTCACCTTCAGGCTGGTCTCACACAGATGACTTCTTTTTAAGAAATTGACTAAACTGATACAATTACATGTACTCAAATCCGTGGTTAAGATGTCAGTATTGTTTTGTAGCTTTTTTACCCAGAGAATAATTACATTTTCTAGAGGAATTAGGGTTGCCATGTTGTGGACTATGAATATCACTTTCTTAGCACCCATAAAAAGAAACTCTATATGACATAAACAGCTTTAGGAAACACCTACAGGAGTACAAGACACCCTTACATATATTTATGTATTTTGAACACTTTCAGATATCTTTGTAAGTTGAAGAATTGATTGATTGTTGTAGAAAACAGTTCATAGCGATAGTCCTAAATAGTAGGCCTACATGAATTAGGGCTGCCATCTTGCGGATGAGAATCAAGTTTATTGCCATCATGTAGGTTCAGAGGTCTTCAAAATACTAGGATTTTTGTGGCATTTTCGTGCATACCGTGGAATGCATTAATCACATGCATACATTATAGAAAATAAACACTACATGAGCAAGCAGGAATACAAACAGGGATGAATTTAGAAGATTGTTGAAGTAACCCAATATGATTTACCCACAGCTCAGATTGATTTTCATGGATGTTACTTTTCAAGTTACATTTTGTTGTATCGCATTGAATAAAGATGTTGTTTTAGCAGTAACACTAGTTGCTATGGTTGGGTGGTGGATTGACAGTCTGCTGTGACAGCTGGACATCCCTCCTCCTGGGAATCTCTATCACTTTTAATTTTTTCTGTTCTTCTGGCCCAGGGCTACACAACACATGACAATTTGTCATTATGAAGACGTGCAAATGCAAAATATACGGATTATGTTATATTACAAATAAATAATCCTGATTTAGTCATAATTCAGTCAAATTTAGACCTGGCTTAGTCTTTAGTTTTGTTTTTGCTCAAGTTCTGCGCAGTAAGATGTGTTTCCCATAGATTTCCTCTGAGACTATGGTGGCACTGGTTAAACCCTCTCTAAAAGCTTGTCCAAAGGGTCACACTAGTCTTTAGGTTTTTTTTCCCTTTAAGACAGCATTGCTATAGTTGTGTAAAGCCTGATGGGATTAACCTTTTACAATTATTTGTAATAATCCCGAGAGATTTTTTCCGAGTCAAATCACGACAGTCTGTTTGAGCGTAGACCTCTGTCTCGTCATTGCCCTGTTCATGGGAATTATGTAACATCACGTATGGTGCTTTGTATAGCAAGCAAATGGACACTATTACTTTGAATAGAAAGGGGAGAAAAACAACCATTCTAACAAAAATTGCAATTTATTACACGTCTTAACTATTATTAGATCCTTTATTTTTTTCCCAATTGATTGTAGGTTTAAAATAGTACATTTTCCCAATTCTTTTAAATATACTACGTCCACTTACACCTCAAGTCATATTAAAGAACTCTCCAATATATTTCATATACTTTTGTGTACATTTAAATTATTGCAGTTATTTCAGAAAATATTTACTTAAAAGCTTAAAACCTAGCGTCTGGTGGGGAAAACACATTGCCTTGTTATGGTCAGCAAATAATAGACATAATTTGTAATATAATCAAACTAATACAGTAATTGAGTAATCTCTTCTATATATCTAATTAGCTATGTTTTATTTTATAAGAGATTTACGCATAGGCTTGAACTCTTAACATTTGGTGAGAAAACATTCTTGTTGTTGAGCAAATACAGCCTCACAATCAATTTGAATAGCAAGAACTAGCACTCATTCAAACCATATAAAAACCTTGATGTTAATGTTGTACAGTCCCTCTCAAAGTATTGGAATAGTGAGGTCAATTCCTTTTATTTTGGGTATTCACTGAAAACATTTAGGTTTGACATCAAAAGATGAATATGAGATAAGAGATCAACAGTTCAGCTTTTATTTCCAGGTTGGCCTTACTGTTGGAGGGGACTTGCCTATGGTCTGAAAAAACATTGTTGTTGTGGTCTGTTGGCAGTTGAAAGAATTCATTGAAGTTCTTTGTTTTTGCTGATTCAAACTCACTGGAAGGAAATGACTGCATTCTCTTATCTCTGTTCTGTACCAGTGTTATGTGAGTGAGCATAATGTGGACCACGCTTGATTCCACTGAAAAAATCACCATCACGAAGTTAGTAAAAGAGAAGAGTATATGTTCCTGCCTGGATACATTTGCAATTCAAATTTTGGATGACGACCTACATTAGAGGCACACAACACAAAAGCCATTGGACTACTGCTGTTTGTAAAGCTTACCCATTTATTACATCATCTAAAATTTTAATTTTGATAAACAAGTTCATTTAAGTGTGCCGGAGGTCATTTAGTTGACTCAGTGGTCATGTGATAGCAATGCAGGGAAACGCACAGGTGCCTGGATACAGTATCACAAGCCCTTGTGCACACATAAGTAAATCAAGTGTTTTCTTTATTCCGGCAACTAAACTGGGTCATTGAGATGGAGGACTAAATTAGGTATAAACTAGTTATGAACTAGGACTTAACCAGGGCTAAAATTGGGCTAAACCAATACATGACCAGGATTGAACTAGGAATATCTAAACCAGGACTAAAATTAAACTGAAACAGGTAAACTAGGAGTAAACCAGGTCTAAAGCAGGACTAAACAAGCTCTAATCCAGGTCTAAACCAGGATCTAAAGCAGGACTTAGACTAGTTCATGACCAGGATTAAACACAAGATTAACAATACCAAAACCAGGACTAAAATTGGACAGAATCAGGTAAAACTAAACCAGACTAAATTAGGAGTGAACCAGGGCTAAACAAGAACGAATCCAGGTCTAAACCACGATCTGAACCAGGACTAACTAATACGAAACCAGAACCATGAGAACCTGCCACTGCAGTAGCTGTTTAAGTCACTTTTTTACCTAGAGGTATTGTAATGAAAGAACCTAAATAGGGTCAGCTATGGGACCTTTTCCTTTTTCTCATAAACCGTGACCTACTTATGACGTGTGTTTACTGTCTCTGTGAAGCTGTGGTTTCTTATAAACAGAGTTCCTGGAGCTCCTCTTGTAAAGCCCTGCCTACAGGTGTAACCATTGTTTGCTCAATGTCCCTTTCTTAGTCACGCTGGATGTGAATAATGCTGGAGTTGACTGTGTAACAATAGAAGAACTGGTGTAACGTGATAAAACAGACATTAACTTTCCTGCTCACTGGTCACTCCACAAGCACAAGTTACCAGCCACTTTTATTTTACCCATTTTTACTAGCCACAGTTTACTGTACTATACTATACTATATTTTTATATAATGAGGTTATATAATGACATAGGGGTGATAGAAAATTGAATCGTAATATGAAGTTTATGATGCTAATCTGGGAAGATCGTTGAACTGTGCATTTATTTATGCTCTGCTCTCCACTGTCATTTTACTGTTGTATGCTGGTGTTCTAAAAAAGGAAAATAAATAGTATTAAGTATTATGATGAACACTGGATTTGGATGTACGTTGATGTGAGTTGATATGTTTTATGAAGTAGTAGTCTTCTGTGTAAAACAAAAAAAATACAAAGTTAATTACAATTATGATCAACTCAAAATTGTGATCTTGATCATAATGAAATTGTGTATTTTTTACCATATCGCCCCTCACTATAATGATGTTCTAGGCAGCTAAATGTAGTTTATAAAATTAAATTCAAGTGAAAGTGAACATCTTAATAATGCCTATATCAAGCCCTGATTACATTACATTTTTAACCAAGAAATCTCTGTATCCTTTTAACACCTAAGCTCTGATCAGAATGTACTGGTCAGTGGCACTAATAATAGTATTTTGTGGCAGATTTAATGTCATACATTTTTCCTTGTAGACGTGCGACCAAGATGATGATGAGGTGGAGATTGCGATTGACAATGCAGCCTTTATGGATGATTTTTTCTGTCAGGTGAGGGTCAAAGATCTCAACGCATGCTTGCTTTTCTACATCAAAGTAACTGCTGTCTTAAACTAAGCCAAAAAGCTGCATGTTTTTGAAGTTATTTTGTGTGTGTCAGATTGAAGACATCAGAAGCAGTATTGATAAAATTGATGAGAATGTGGCTGAAGTAAAAAGGCTGTACTCCATTATTCTTTCTGCTCCCACTTCAGATCAAAGTAAGTGACCAACACTGTCTTTATCCATGGTTGGATTTTTATCAAAACCTTAATGAAAACCCAATGAAACTGAAATGAACTTGTAACATTCCCTCTAACCAGAAACACAGGACGACCTTGAGTCAATCACCAATGACATCAAGAAGATGGCAAATAACGCAAGAAACAAACTCAAGAGTGAGTCTTGGGTAGACCTGGGTAGATTTGAATCACTGTAAAATGTAACCCACTTTGTGAACTAATTATTTTTCTTGTTTGCAGCCATTGAGAGGAATCTGGAGTCTGAAGAGCAGGAGAGGATTTCAGCTGACATGCGGATACGGAAATCACAGGTAAACATTGTAGACGTAATAATAAACATGTTATGTCTGGTAAATAACCTTCAAGATTAGCCAAATTTCCAATATATTTTTGCTCTTTCCATTACAAATTCTGGTACATGGGCTCAGGGTATTATAGCAAATACCAAATACCTGGGTGTGTGAGTAAAAAACCTTACACCTAGACATGCCACGAGCCCATTCATCAACTATTTATCCCATAATAACACACACCTACAACTTGAATCCTTTTTCTGACATGCAATTAACAGTAATATTTGTACTTAGTGCTTCAAATACATGTTATCAAATTTGTGCATGGATTGAAGTACTTGCCGATCCATGATAATGTTTGTGGTTTTGGCACAACCTTAGCCAAATCTAAACTCAATTTAATTTCTAGCATGCAGTACTGTCCAGAAAGTTTGTGGAGGTCATGACAAAATACAACGAAGCTCAGGTAGACTTCAGAGAGAGGAGTAAAGGACGGATCCAGAGACAACTAGAGATCAGTAAGTATCTGCTACACTCCACCAACAAGTCCAGTTATTTTACATGATCATCTTTGTGCCTAAGTTTGAGTTTCCTTTCATTTTTTTTTAGCTGGAAAAGCAACAACAGACGAGGAGCTTGAAGAGATGTTGGAGAGTGGTAATGCTGCTGTGTTCACTGCTGGGGTGGGTACAGTTTAGTCATGCTTGTTGATACTGAAGCTGATGTCTGAAAATGTTGATCTTTTTACAATTTTACATTTTACAAAATTATTATAATTCTTTATCTTCTCTTTCAGCGTTTACATTTAGCAGTAACATTTGTTTACATTTGAATGTAGAAATTGTACAGAATACAACACAAACATTTTGTTGTATGTTGTTTTTTCGCACAAACAGTCCCAGTACATTCTAAAATATAATAGTTGAAATAGAAAAAAAAAACATACTGTCAAATATTCAAAGAGGTGGTTCTGAAGGGTTAGGAAGGAGCAAAAGTGAAAATGGTGAAAGTCCTTTTGACGCTGGTATCATGGAGTCATATTAGCAAAAAAAATATTGAGTGAACATTGTATTGCCCAGTAGCTAGTTGATACCTAGTCTTGTGTTGTGATTAAAAAAATAAGTTTGTCAAATTTACTACTGTTTTTTTTTTCTTTTATTGATGTAGATTGTAGACTCTGGGATTTCTAAGCAAGCTCTTAGTGAGATCGAATCCAGACACAAAGACATCGTTCGTCTGGAAAGTAGCATCAAGGAGCTGCACGACATGTTCGTAGACATCGCCATGTTGGTGGAGAGCCAGGTACGCAATCATTGACATTCATCTCAACCGTAACAAAATGTAATCTCATTTATTCACTCCATTTCAAAATCATGTTTCTGTATCCAAGGTTCATTTGGACAGAAAATAATTATTGATATAAAAGAATTTTAAATGTAAGTTTTGTATATTTCAATGTACCTAAAGGTATCTATGTTAATAGTTTCATATTGATACCACTAAAAAACAACATATTCTTATTTTATTATATTTCATTTAGAGATGCAAAAATTGCATCTTAGTAATCAAAGTAGACCTTTTTATAAAAGCTACTGTATACCATAAAAAAAATAATGAAAAAAATATATCAATAGAATCTATATGAACCCTGTGGATCTCCACTCTTGTCATTTAATTTAATCTTCACTGTCTCTTCCAGCTCTTTATACATTTTAGAACATCAGTTGCTTCATTCTTCTACTCCTTCCCCCATCCCCTCATCACCATCTATAGATTCAACATTCCACAATAATGCTTTTAGGTAGACACACATCATTTTTGTTTATGTAGTTTTTGTTGTTTGTTTCTTCCCCCTTATTCCTGTTAGATTCACACTTGTATTTAAAATGACCCACTCAGCCACACTCAGGCCTATTATTGTACGATGCACATTCTAAACACATCTATAATTCTTGCTTACTTGCATTATGCTTTCTGAGGGATTGCCTTGTTTGAGGTAAGGGCGTCTGTCTTTGCAATTTCTTTTATTTTGTATGTTTTGTGTGTGTACCCTCTATGGACAGAAGTATTCGGACACATGACCATTACACCAACAGGAATTGGCAATATACTCGGATACTAAAATCGGATAACAGGGAGCTGCTGGTGTCCACAAACTAGTGAACTTGTGGTGCTCTTGGCAAGGGAGAAAGTTTAGGGATGCACCGATATGAAATATGGTGATATTTCAGTTACCAATTTGGCCGGTACTGATACCGATACTTTGTAAACATGTTTTAGTCTGCTATGTTTTCTGAAACTGTCTACATCTATATAAATAACTGCTTTCTATGTATTTTTTAATCCATGAATATTAGTTTTACTTAATTTTGACAATGTAAATTTAGACTTTTGGAATGGGCTTTTCTTTATCTGACCGTTTCTAAACCTAAATATTAGATGTTATCCTTTTTGACCAACAGGTTACCATCAGTCGTCTATAGAGGCCGAACCGTCAAGTTCCTCCATACTGACCTCTTGAAACAAAATCTTAATTTTACTCACTGGGGCACAAACTGTTCCCACCAGATTGGAAGTCAAACAAAGCAAAATATCTGAAGCTGTGTGTGTGTGTGTATTTAGTAATGGTTTAGGACACCTGTGGCTTATTATTTTACCCTTTGTTGGTTATAAAACTCAGTGATTTGCCAAATTCGTTTATATTAATAAATGTATGCTTTCACTCTAAAATATCGACAAGTGATTATAAAATTAGAGAACAATTATAACATTGTTGAAAGCTCAAAAAAGGGGTGAGAATCACAGTAAAAGGTCTGACCAAATACCTATGTTGATATAGTGTATGTGCTTGTTTTTTTGTTTTTGTTTTTTCAGATAAGTGTAATAATAAATCTGTTATCTGACTTATTCTCCTGTTTTGTGTTTTACAGGGTGAAATTGTAGACAACATAGAGCAAAATGTATCACAGTCAGTGGACCACATTGAAGAGGCAAAAGTACAGACCAAGAAAGCAGTAAGGTACCAGACCAAAAGCCGCAAGGTACTGTCTTTTATTAGCCACTTGTAACTTAGCTTCCTGATGCTACACTTGGCACTAGGGGTGGGCAATATGGCGATTAAAAAATCAAATCGTGATATGAAGTTATGATGATCGGGGAAAATCGTTGAATCGTGATATTCATTTATGCTCTGCTCTTTACCGTATTTTTTACTGTAACAATGATGATCTATTGTATAAGACACAAAATACAAAGTCAACTAAAATAGTGATAAAATCAAAATTGTAATCTTGATCCCAATAACATCGTGATATATTTTTACCATATTGCCCACCTCTACTTTGCACTTACAATGTTTGCTATTTTTTACACTTCAGTTTGACACATTGAAACCACAGTGTCCATTTCTCAACATCAACATCCGCCATTCACCCAGCAAGTTTCAGTACAGACCAAAAGTTTGGACACACCTCATTCAATGAGTTTCCTTTCTTTTCATGACTATTGACATTGTAGATTCACACTGAAGGCATCAAAACTATGAATTAACATATGAGGAAATATGTATCT
>JAVQKC010113598.1:0-12199 GCA_036025475.1 Philypnodon macrostomus
GATTCTCCACAGTGTACCCAACATAAAATATTATTATGACCCCACCCTACAACAAACAGGAAGTCGGCCATTTTGAATTGAATTTGGGAGGTCAGGTATATTTGACAGCCTCTAACTTGTACATACTTTGCCTGATTAGGCTCTAACCTGAAATACCTAATGACCCCCCGGCCCTGAACACATCTGACTAATATGATGGCAGTTACCTCTATAGCGCCCCCTATAGACTGAAATAAGAATGTAGTTTTAGGGAATTTTCTAAATTTGGCAAAAACATTCTTCACCAACATCCAGACAAAAAAAATCATTAACAATATTAAAACCCTTAGAAATTACACAATGTCTGATTAAGGTGCCCGTTGGTGTAGCAGATGTATGGGCAGATGTATGGGGCAGATGTATGGGGCAGACGTATGGGGCAGATGTATGGGGCAGACATATGGGGCAGACGTATGGGGAAGACGTATGGGGAAGACGCAAGGGGCCGTTTCGCCGATATACACCTTGCTGTCGGAGATGACAGCACAGGCCTAGTTATTATTATTATTATTAATAATAATAATAATATTTTTTTCACTATGTCTAATGTATAGTGTTCTAAAAAGAGCATTTTGTAAAGATCTAAGATGTAATATTCCGAATTGATGTCATTTGACCTAAACTAGATTTTTTTCTTTTTGTTTGCAGTGAGAAAAGTGGTGGTTTGTAGAGGAGATAACAGTTTGTCACTGTCAGGTCTGCTGGAGAGATATGGCGCTCTGACACAAAGAGGTCGAGGTTTGTTTTTTTTCAGTTCCCAAAGGATACGCTGTTATATCAGAAAAACAAGGAAAAGATGGAGGACGGTGTGTGGTGGGCAAGCGATGATTTTTCTGAATAATCCTTGGTTCTTTATTTTTTTTTTTTTTTTACAATATAGAACAATATGTGAAAGCCTATGACACATTTAAGATGTCTTCTGTTGTACCCAATACAGTGGCCCAGGTGTGGTCTTCTGCTGAACTTAACAGACTCTTTTAAGGTTTGTAAACAGAACGTTCTAAATTTTGAAATGGAGGCAACTGGAGGCAAGACCATAAAACATTTTCAATGGAGAAATTAGAATCAGCCACAAATTATTGCAAATTAAGATGGTTTTGACAAATGACAACCACTCTGCTACATGTAGGTGATGTCAGAGCCTGGTTAGGAAACATTAGTGAATGTACCTCACATAATTTAATTTAATTTACAGTATGAGTAATAGTTAGCATTTTGACTAGAAGAAAAAAATCCTGGACATGTCTTTACAGAAATGTTGAAGACCACAATAGTTTGTTCATTGTATGCTCAGAATTATCAAATCCCTCACCACAAACACTACTTTTCCTCAGAAGTCACTTTTTCTCCAGTCGCCTCCATTCCGGAATTTTTAACTTGCAAAACATCTCGAGATGCGTTACTTCAAAGTTAACAGATAGGAGGAGGAGGCAGTCGTAGGCTCTTTCTAACTGAGAAAAAAATATTTAAAAAGAAAAGGCGTGGGCTCTACACTACTCTATGGATGGGGGTTGTTTTTTTTCTCTCTCAGAGATTTTGGATTCCCCTCATGCTTCCTCTTAACGTCGCTTCGCTTTCTGATTGGCTATATGTCACATTCAATAGGCTGCGTGCCATGGATACATTATCAAATGTATTACTCAAGTTATAGTGTTAAGGTATAAAGAATAGAACAGGGTCAAGTAGTATTTTTTCCATTTTAAATTGGGCCAGCCACAACATTTTAACACTTTACACACAAATATACATATACCGACCCCAAATATTCACTAACTTTCTGTGAGTATAACATTTTTAATAGCTGCAATAATCCAATGGCCTAATGCTTTTATTCTTATGCCTCATACCACACACCTAAAAGCAGATTTACCGCTTTCTACCACTAGATGACAGCAGAGCAGTTCTTTGCAACGCTTGTCACCTGTCTACTAAAATTACAAATTACAGCAAATCCCTGGTGAGTTTTTGATATGTGTGGCAGTACGAGGGTAAAGTAACTAAAATAAACATTTAAAATAAAACCAACAGTGTCACTTGGGGAAAGTGGCCCCGAGACCATCGCAAATTCAAAGTAAAGGCACACAGATAAGTACATTGAAGGGAAGAGGGAGGTTCCATTAGTTACTATAATTTATTAAATCACATAATTAATCTTCATTTCACATTCATATAAAAGTTGCATCATTGAAAGTTTGTTTGTTTCAGTTTGTACAGAAAAAAGAAGTTAAATTCAGGGAGGAAAGACAAGACAAGGCAGCAGTGGTGCCAGCACCACGGCTTCATTTTAGTCACACAGTCACCAAGCACACAACCTATAAATGACCATTGAGTTCTTTATAATGCAAGCATTAACAGTTAATCACCTTTCTCTTAGCAACCTACCATATTAGACAAATATTGCACCGCTCTGACAGTGACAGCAAGGCTCAAATGTGAGGGCTTGCCTTAACAGCCAAACAATAGAATCTAATGAAGGTACAGGCGGCAAGCTCAGATGTCACGACACATGTTTACAACCAAGATAGATAGGGAAAGTTAGTATCCAAATCCAGTTTTCTTGTAGAGCTTCCACTATTTTCTATTGCCTCTCAAGAAGGCTGTTAGACATTTTGAGAGCATAGAATTATGGGTGTAATGTATAAATAGAGTTGACGGCTGGAGATTTCCCACTGCTAATGTTGTATACAGAATGAATGGCAAGTTTCCGACCGTGTGTGTTCGCTGAGAGCAAAAAGGATCCAGGATGTGTTCTGGTCACAATCTCTATTGTAGCCAGAGTGTGAATGTGTGAAATGTGGTTACACATTTAACTACTTGCTATCATTAGCCATGACACCCATTCAGTTTGTGTGACAGGTCTACAGTCGTTTATAGCAATATCTGTTAAACATTGACCACATGTTTGTGAAGGTCCGTGATTATTATTTGCCCCAAATGTTTCAAATATGGCTATTCCCGCATGTGGCTTATGCATAAAGTGGTGTAAAAAACAAACAAACATAGGTTTATTTAATGTATACCTATAGTGGTAAATATTGGTGAATTTGGTGAGCTGGGAACCTGATATGTTTTTCATGACAGTGAATCATTGGAACTTGGAGGTCAGATTCTTTATGATTACTTTTTTTCTGCAGCAGGATTCCTGAGAGATTTGTGAATTCTCAAACTAAACAAAATCCATCTGTTCAGGGCAATCCATCTGACTGGCTACTAGTTTGACTAATGATTTTTAAACTGATGACAACTACTGCTTTATTCTTATACTTAATGCACGTCTCTGATGGGATAAGTCTAATGACATACAACCACTTGTTTATCTATGGTCTTCTTCTGTATTATGTACAATTGTGACTGTGTAAAATTGTGATCATGTATTTGATTTTCTTGCTTTAAAAATGTCCAAAATACTAACAATTGACTTCTGCCCGGAGAATATTATAACAGAAAGTAAGGACATAAAGATTATTAATTGCTCTTTTACTTTAAATACATGCCTGTCTCTGTATCTACTGTTGAGTTTGTGGAATGATGAGACTAACTGGAAAATGTCTCATTTTCAGACAAACCCTGGACAGGAAGTATGCTGCCTGAAGTCAGGTCATGACAGTTTATGTAGGGTTTTTCCAGCAGATCTGCAAGTCAGCCTCAGGGTTAGAATCAGGGCTTGACATTAGCACATTAGCCAAATAGCCAAATACAGGTAGAATTTTATTTTGGCTAGTACGATTACTATCACTAGTATATATATATATATGATGCCTTTAGCTTGACTAAAAATGTTCAATTTCAAATTTCAAAGCACTGCTGCGGGGTTGTATCTGATCCAAGCCCCCCCCCGACATCCACGATCCAGGATTGGGCCGGGCCTGGAATGCAGCCTCTCGCTTTACACAGTTTTTTTTTTAACATAGAAGATGTCTGCACATTGTGGTGTCACTTAACCCTTTAATGCACAGAGTAGGCCAACAAACAACCGCCTATTTATTATCATATCAGCGAAATGACGATATTATGGAATCATGTCGGCTCCGCAGATCCTAGCTGTGAACGCGATAACTCAAAAACAAATTGCCGGATCAGTTTCAAAGAAGAATGTAGTTTTAGGGAATTTTACAAAATTTGGTAAAAACATTCTTCACAAACATCCAGACAAATCAAAAAAGTAAAATAGACCCTTCTCATGTCTGTCATGGTTTGGGGGTGGGGCCTCCTAATTGCTTGTTAACAATATTAAAACCTTTAGAAATCACATGAAATGTCTGATTAAGGTGCCCGTTGGTGCCAGTTGTGGCAGACATATGGGGCAGACGTATGGGGCAGACGTATGGGGCAGACGTATGGGGCAGACGTATGGGGGCGTTTCGTCGATGTACACCTTGCTGTCGGGGATGACAGCACAGGCCTAGATGTTACAGCAAAAATGCCAGTGAAGAGCAGAGCATAAATTAATGCACTGTCTCGCGATTGAATGATCTTCCCAGATTAGCAGATGCTTCATATCAAAATTGTATATTTTATCGCACCCCCCTACAGCAATATGTATTTTTTTTTTATAAATAGCCTCAAAAATGCATTTTGTAAGTGACAGCTGTGTGGCTACCACCTAAAATGACCCGCCTCCATGTTTAAACTGAAACACAATATGATCTACATGACACCAGAGCTACAGTAGGGCTATGAAAAAAACAATTGTAGTATTCCTGTACATCTAAAACACCATTAGGAGCTCTAGGTAACCTCAAACAACCTATGGATACTTGTTTGGGATAAGGTGAATTCAGGTGGTTAAATAAATAGATGGAAATGGTGCATCACAGAAGAATTCCAGCAGAGGGCAATGTTACACAGAGATTAACCTAGGTCTAAACTAGTTACAAAACAGGTTTAAACCAGGTCTAAATCAGGTCTAAACTATAACTTTGCCATCTCTAACCAGGAGTAAACTATGACTGAATCTGGTCTAAATATAGATTAAACCTGGACTAAAATGAAACTGCAAAATATATCACTAGAAAGAGTTTATATACCAACAATAGTACCCATGCCACAGTTTGAGAACCACTGATATCTAACTTATATTATCTGCATCAAGTGTCTGCAAATTGTGCATCACAGAAAAAGATCCAACAGGGGGCACTGTACAACCACATAACAGCTGTAGATGTATGTTTTCTTTTCACAAGCCTATTACAGGAAATGGAACATGTCTGGGACTTGCCTTCATTTTCTGGTGTGCCAATGTGGTGTTTGTCGGTGCCGTTGGGAATAGCCTTCCTGTAGGAGAGAAAAACATAAACATATCGTCAGCAGCAGCAGTGTGGAGATGTAAGGATGCACTGTCCTTTCAGAAGAGTCAAGATTAGAAATGGGGAAACGTGATTAGGTTAATTTACCTTAAAAGAAACCTACTATAATGTTTAAATACCAATAGAGCACCAAAATATACCCCAAAGTAATCATTATTGCAAAAACAGCAAACACAATATCTGTAATCAAATCATTCAAATCATTTTCCTATTAGAGCCTTGAATTAAAATGTGTTGAGACTAAGAAAATACATACATAACATTTTTTAAAGCAATTTTGATAAATATTATTGCAAACATACCAATATTGCACCAAGGTTATTTTTCTAATTTTGCAGCCCTAATTACAGTTTTGTTTTTGTTAATGATAAAAATGAAAACAATTTCTGTTCGATACAAGGCCCAAAAAAGTTAACAAAGACAGCAGCTCATTCTGAAACAGAAAGTGCTTAGGCTTCATCTATAGTAAGTGCTCTCTCTTACATGCGCGGTACTTGGAATATTGCGCTGTCCACTCCGGTGCCTCCATCCTCTCCATCTCCATATGCTTCTCCAACAAGACTAGGGGCAGACAGGACCACTGCCCCCGACACATCAGCCAGTCTGTGTCCAGGCCCTAGAGGTACAGAGGAGAACGTCACAGACAGTCCATCTCTGGCTACCTTAAAAACACCAGTATCTTCACTACAACACATCTGTTTGTCCTCCGTGTGCATTTCAAACCCTCCACTATCACACATGAAGTCCCCATTCAGACCTGAATAGGTCTGCACACTCTGCAAACAAGTGGCTAGCTCCTTTCTAGGAAGTGCTCCTGCCTGCTCCTGCACTGTCAACAAACGCAACCAGAGAAGCATTGTTGCTTCAACCATTTAACAACATGGTTTGTTCCTCTCTTAAAGAAGACATGTGTCTGATTAGAGCGTTTGCGAGTGGGAGTTCCACAAAACAGCTTGTATTAGATAATTATTGTGTGTTTGATGATGCAATATGTAATTTGTAACCTAAATCCCAAATAGAAATGTGCAAGTAAGCATAGCAAATATCAAACATGGGATTTGCAATGTGTGCTTCTGACAAAACAATGGCAACAAGCAATATGTGAAACTGGAATGCTCCTATATACTCTTCTCAACTGGGTGTTATCTGCATTCTGTCTACTTTCTTCTGATGTTGGCTGCAAACCATCGCTCATGCCCAAACACCATACGATGTCAGTAGTGCTCCATGTATGTTTATCTACATAAGTCACATTTGATCAGGCAGGTTTTGTTTGAGATCTCATTTCTAAAAATGTACTGTAAAATCTTATCTAAACTGGGTGGTGTGCCATCATGCCTGACTCTGGTAATAATGCATTCAGAAATTTTTAGGATTGAAAGTTAGTTGAAAGCTTTATATTTGAAAAGTGAAGCATGATCAAAGTGCTAATTCCAGCCTTAGCTTGACAAGGCTGTATATACATGCAATAATAGTGGAACAATTATTTCACCATCCAGGTGTACAATTCTGCACTTCGAGTCAGATAAATTTTGTACATAGATTCTCCGTACTGTCACTGAGCGATGTAGGAAGACTGTTATGAGCCAGCACAATGCATTAATCAGACAGCTCTCATTCCCATCCAATGACAGCACAGTACACCCATTGACACCACGCATTAAGGCTGACCACGTCCAGATTTGAATACCAGGTCTGAAGGAGGGACTGATGTATTACCTAACATCAGGGACAGTCTTTCTAACTTTGACTAATAGAAATAAATAGAAATAGGTGGAGGTTGATCTCCCACATAACAGAGTACGAGACAATCTGTCTCGTTGAAGATTTAATTAACATTGTCCAGTATGGAAGATTCACTCAGGGGAAATGTTTCTGTCTAGACGGCCCACTGCTCGTATTTACATAAGAGAATACATTTTCAACTTAGCATATTAAGCCTCTAGAGCGGGTGGTGTGGAGCCATAGAATGTGAGGAGAATGACAATGACACTTATTAAGACATTCAGATAGCAATGTCCATTCAAATCATTCATCAAAGCCTGATATAGCCCTTGTTTATGAAAGCTGGAGTCCAGAGATTTCTTAAAGTAAGAAATACAATTTGACTATCTGACCCTGTTGCATGACGTAAAGTGGGTAATCTGTAATAATGATTTCATTT
Organism: Philypnodon macrostomus; assembly: GCA_036025475.1. Lineage (NCBI taxonomy): Eukaryota > Metazoa > Chordata > Actinopteri > Gobiiformes > Eleotridae > Philypnodon > Philypnodon macrostomus. The sequence continues at coordinate 7,510 of JAVQKC010113598.1, forward strand.
AGTGCCTCCCTTGGCTTCTATAGCAACATCAAATCAAGGGTTTGTGGGCCACTTTGACCAATAGTAGTCAAGTTTACTCTAGTTCCACCATGCCCTATACAGGAACATCAAATCATGGGTTAGCTCATCACTCAAATACAAGACTACTATTGGTCAAAGTGGTGTCCCAAATACTCTGATTTGATGTTGCTGTCGAGGTCAGGAGAGTATAATAATGATTATGATGGATTACCTAAGTCAGATAGTCAATTTGAATAATTTTAGTTTGTATTCTTATTTCAGGAAACCTCCAGGCTACTGCTTTAAATGTTAGGTTTGATTAGTTATGAATATTAGATTTTCCTATGTTGCCTCACCTGAGCGTGAAACTTGTGATGGTTAGCTGATGCTTTAGTCTCATTGGCCGGTGAGTGCAGTTTGAACCTCCAATTGTCTTTTCTTTTTCTTTTTTTTTTTAAGGTGGTGGGGTAAGGGAGGGGCCAGGTGTCGGGAGGGGTGGAGCCTGCGTGACTCATTGTTATTCAGGGTGTGCTGTTATTGACATATGACACAGACATGCACAAACAAAGGCCGCTGTGGGCAAGGAGAGCTGCGAGTGCATGCTTTTAATAGTTCTACCATTGACACAGGACTGATCTGTCACAAATGGACAACAACATTGTTTTAGGACACCACGATGGAGATTATTAGGGGAATTATGTTACATTGATCCATTTGTTAATATCTTAACACTTAGTTAATAGGGGTATGGTCCCACTCCCTAGGCTAAATGTAATTGTACTGCAGAAAGCACACAGGTGGGACTGGCACATGCACACTTCATGTGGCCTGAGGCTGGACTGTTATATTGAATTTGTAAAGCTATTAGTATATCCATAATGTATTTGAGCTTTACATATGCTTCTGTGCAAATGTTTAAGACACAGTTGAAAGAAACAAAGATATATTATAAATTATTTTTTTTGCCTCGAGTCATTGTATATTAGTGTGTTGTGAAAGTTGCTTCACATTCTCCACCAAGGCCCACACAGTCCATAAATTCAAATTATCAACAATGATCAACATTAAGTTCTTTCACTGACCTCTTGGGGTTGGAATCATTTCCCTATCTAGCAATCAACCCACACAATGTGCGCACTGCTGCTGTTCACCCATTACAGACATTTAATATTGCTAGCAATGCATTTTAATTACAAAAAACAAAATAAAAATAAAATACAAATCTGTTTGTTTGTATAGGGTCATTTTCATACCTGTTGTAAACATTTGCACAGTACAAAATATAATGTGTTTTAGAAAATGTATTTATCACATTTAGTGTAGAGTCATTGTAAGTTTATTTATTTTTATTAGTTTTGATATTAATAGTTGTTTAATAGTTCAAGTTAATTTAAAAAGTATTTAATTGTTATTATGGTTAATATGGTTTATATTGCTGCCTAAAGGGATCGCTCTGACCTGGCCAAGCTACAGTTTACGCTAATAGTATTGCTCAAATTGAGGGACTGTGCTTGGAAGAGTAAAAAGCAAACAAGACAGGACAGGGCTGATTATTAGGTTGTGAATGCATCTCAGGTTTGATGAAATTATGTCAGAAAGAAAGAACATGCAGATGGGAGGAGGAGGAAGCATGAGGGGGGCGTGTCCTCAGTAGGGCAGGGATTTACTTGGTTGCAAGCGGGACTGTTGCACTGCGGCCTCGGCGGCAGCTATGGCTATGCCGGCGTCTTCCAGGTGGGCTTGGGTCACGCTGCTTTTGCTTTGGCTGCGGGAGGGTCCGTGAGAACGCAGCTGGCCCTCTGATGAAGACTTGGAGCTGCCCGGGCTGCTGTGGGACTTCTCCAAAGGTAACATCTGCATATCTGAGGAGACAGGGTCAGGATTACGGGCGGCTGAGAGGCATCCTAATAAGGCCTGGAACATTAGGCCACGGACCTCTCTGTGTTGGCTGTGGCAGATGACATTTATGTGAAGTGTAATTATAGCTGTTCAGTGTCCACTCTGTCGCTGTGGCAACTGAGTGACTGCAAGATTTTACAGGCTCAAACCATCGTAATTGTGTTTCTACTAAATACAGAGATGTAGTAATTGGGGGAGCACATTGGCAGAGTGGTTAGCACGTGCCTTGCAGCTAGAAGGCAGGGTTGTTGGCTCAGTCAGCTGAACAGCTGGAGACAGCATCTGTGTGGAGTCTAATGTCCTTACCGTGTTATAGTGGGCTTTCTCAAGGTGCTCTGGATTCCCCTCACACTTCAATGACTTGTGTGAACACACTGTAAGCTAAACCCTATAACTTACACATAGCTTCATGCCCAAAGCACAATCCATGCCAGGCAACAAGTGATTTGTTATTATTTGGACTTGAGGTAAATTCCCTGAAAGCACGATGTAATAACGAATCCTCTCCAAACTGTGCATTCCATCATTGCGTTCTTATGCACGACACTTAATCCACATTGTGAAGTATGAATGTGTTTGTGTGACTGATGTTTGGTGGTGGTCTGAAAGGCTGTAGGCATCGTTTGGCATCCACATGTCTGACCTAGGGCAGCTCTGACTTGTTTGAGAGTCTAGAAAAGTGCTACTTAAAACCAATGCATCAACTAGTATTAATGGAACAGCATGATGACAAGATTCCAGCTCCAGAGATGGAATCTGATATGATTATGTATGGATGGCCAGGTAAGAGATATTATAAATGTATACATTTCAATGAATGTGTACTTAACACAAGCAAACCAGGAAATTAAATGGTAAGTTCAGATAAAGCCTAGTTTCAACATAGACAAAAATAAATGGATGCATACAGTATGCGATCTCTTGTGTTGCTGAGAACAGTCCTGAATTTAGTTTCAGATGGACAGATAAGGTGTATTCCTTGTTGCATTCACATCTGATAAACAAAATACAATTTCCCATCATCGCATTTCTCAGCAGTCCCTACCTTTGGATGGGTCGGGGAAGATTCCATGGCTCCTACTCTTGATAACTGAGTTTTTGGGTGACTCGTGGCTGCCGTCGTCCTGCCCTTGGCCGTGTCCGGTGGCACCTCCAGGCCCCATCCCAGACATATGGCCCCCTGCCTGCCCTGCGCCCGCTCCAGATCCGGGGGGTCCTTGAGTGCCATGGTGCGTCCTGCTGTGCTCTATACTCTCACTCTGCTCCTTTAGAGGCAGCCAGCGAGGGATGTTGTCCAGCTGTGCCGTGTTGGATAGGTCGATAAGTACCTAGTATACAGACAGACAAAAACAGTCAATAAATATGCAGAAACCATAGTATATTTAGCAAAAATATTATATAGTTATGATAAATATAATCTAGTACTCACTTCGCCAAGGAAGTCGTTTGAGGATGATCGGTCATAGTCCCATACTGTCACCTCCAGGGTTTTCTTTATCAGCTAGAGAAGAAAGAAAAAAGAATGGTCAATAGAGCTAGGCATCCGACAAGGCTAGAAGAGATTGATTGAAATGTAATAACTATTTTCTGTATTTACTGAATTAAGCACTTTTTATAAAGAAATTAGAAAGTTGCTTTTCTTTGTACACAACTTCACTTTACAGCCCACTCATAATATGGTACCAGTATGGTAATCAGCATACAATAATACAGTAGTTTATAAGTACCCTTGTATTTGTGTTCAATGTAAGAGGCTATGGTTGGTAAGTACATAGAAATAAACTATAATAACTTTAAATTTATTGTACAGATATACCTGAATATTACCAAATTATTCCAGTGCTGTAAAGTTAAGTGCTATCTAACTATACATTTGAACAATCTCTACTAAAAGCCAATTGTAACAATTTAATGTTTGTGGGTTTCAATTCAGCTATGAACAAAAACAGGCTAGTAGTAGTGTAAACTTTAGTGGTGATCTATAAGGGGGTTGGAAATGGAAATACACATTTTTCAGTGACACAAACTGCTGTTAGCATATATTTGTTTACATTTTACTTAAAGTTAGATGTTACAACATTTGTTGATTTGCTGCATTTGTTCCAAATATTCATACTTGTGAGACAATACTTGATGATTTTGACGAGTGAATGAATGTGAAAGTGAATGGTTGAATTGTCTAGTTTCTGGAGCCAGCCCCCCATGACCACTAACAGGAATACAAGATTTGTCAAATAGATTGGTAATTCCATTCACTTTTATAACATGTTTCCATTTTATTGTCAGTAAGTGTTGAGTCAAACTGGCCTTTACCCAGCTTTTGACTTTATTTATTTTCACAATATTGAATGTGTTTTAGTTTGGCCTTGACAACTCAAAAAGTCCATGTTGTTGTGGTTAATTTGGTGCCAATACCTTAGCTTCCTGTGCACTGAATGATTCAGTTTAGTCAGGTATGCTCAGCCCTTTGTTTCAGCCTCAGAACAATCAATGGACAGGAGTCACAGAGACGTTGTTGGTATGTAGCCTTACTTTACTAAAAATACATTGTTAATGTATGAGCTTTGTGTTGAAGTAATGTTGAAATTGAATTTAATTATTGCACAGTTAAGTAATTTATAGCATGGAGAGGTTCCATAGGAGTCCATTATGGTGTTGGATTCGAACACTATATTTGATACTTACAATAGATATATTTGGTTTAAATTGGATTTTTAATTTATACAAATGAATTGGCTTTATAGAAATAAAGTGCCTAGATAAAATTAAACAATCAATGCTAATTGCAGAT
>JAVQKC010113604.1:0-20792 GCA_036025475.1 Philypnodon macrostomus
ATCTCATTCTCCTTCATCACCATCTCAGCAGTAGAGCCATCTCACTCTCCTCCATAACCACATCAGCAGCAAATCCATCTCACTCTCCTCCATCACCACCTGAGCAGCAGAACCATCACACTCTCCTCCATCATCATGTCAGCAATAAAGCCATCTCACTCCATCATCATCACCATCTCAGCAGCAGAATTATCTCATTCTCCTTCATCACCATCTCAGCAGTAGAGCCATCTCACTCTCCTCCATAACCACATCAGCAGCAAATCCATCTCACTCTCCTCCATCCTTTGTGGATTTTGAATAGAAAATGCCAAAATATTTGTAGGTCATTGTGCTAAAAACTCCACAATCTGAGCCCCATGATTGACTGTACGTCACTAAACAATCGTTCTTGTTTTGTAACAAAGCCTGGTGGTTGACCTTTGCTGCAGCTGTATGGCTTTGTAACGAGTGAACTGCTTCAATGATGAACACAATGTGGCTCTCATGTGGCTCCCTCACCAGGCACTGATCACCATCATTATTTGTGGTGAGGGTTAGAAACAATCAGGAGATTTTAAACATAGGGGGCCCTGGTGTCAAACTGAGTCAGCTGCACAGCTCCAGGAACTGTCCTACTTCACCGGTTCAGTTTTTGTATGGTGTATTTTGTCATCATCTTTATTATGATATGATATTTTTCAAGGCTTCCACAAATTGGTTTTCATTTATCGGCAAGAGAATTGAACTGTTGATAAATCTAAATTGTTCCCAGTGAATGAATGTGACAGTGAATGGTTGTGTCTTTGTCAGTCATGTGTCTGCTCTTCCTAAGGTTTCAGGCACACTCGACCTCTGCTGGGAAGATTATAAATTACTATTTTTCTGAAATTGATTTATGATAATGGTTCTAACATTATTAAAAAAACAATGTGGTATCCTTGACGACAAATAATTTTCTAGTAAATGGGTTTGGCCTTAGTATTAATTAAAATGTACTGTCATATGCAGCACCAGCAAGTAGTATCGGTTCAATGACAGCTATAGATTCCGTTGTGCTAACCAAACTGAATCATGGCGTCAGTGTTACTTTTGTTTTCATGATGAGCGGCCATCGATCACACTTTAATCACTTGTTCCACAAAGGCCTATAGCTATGTATTAGTCTGCTGCTGAATGCTATCATGTTGACTCAGTTTGTGTCCCTTAATGACATTACCATTGGACAAGGTCAGATAACGCACTGGAGCCGGTGATGGTCATGGATTTCAATTGGGTATAACTGTGAGTCCGATTGATAGGCTTGTTGTGTCAAGGTATAAGAATCTAAAGGTTAGTTTTCCAATAATAATAGTAATAATAATAATCCTTATCAATTAATAATAATAATCCTTATCAATTAAAAAAAGACCAAAAGCCTATATCTCCCTATACATTAGTGCTAAAAGTGTGCAAATGCATATACCGGTAACTGCTATTCAATTTTATATATATATATATATATATATAATTGAATAGCAGTTATATATATATATATGTATGTTGAAGCCAAAAATGGAAATGTGACCACTTCATTTTCCAAATGTTTCAAATGTATAAAAAAAAATTGTGGCATTTGCGTGTACGAAATTGAGCATTGGATCTTCTCTGCTTATTATTATAATAATTATTAGAATTATTATTTTTATTATTATTATTGTTCTTCTTCTTCTTCTTATTAATATTATTATTATATACTTCCCCTTTAATCTGGCTTCTACCCAGTCCCTAATTCACCTGTAAAAATGGATAATATGCTCTTTTCTGTTCAAATTCACAGAAAAAGACGCTAATGAGTGACTCCAGGGAACACAACTGCAGAGTGTTTGCATTGCTAATGAAGTACGCAGCTTTGGAGCAGATACTCCTTATTACTCTGATGATGAGGAGCAAATAATGATTTTCTTTCTCACTGTTATTGTGCATTATCTGAAGTGAATACCCGTGCCCATGCATTTCATGACACACAAGTTATGAAAAATATTTTTCATTCTACTACTTTCAATCACATTCTCCTACTCAACCAATACTTTTATCATTTTAGTTATTCAAGTAAACTGCCCCACTTGTTACTTCATTTTCACACTGACAGCCTTTGTCAGCAGAAGAACCATCTCAACTATATCTGTCCCATCACACCTTTGCGCCATCACCAATGGAGTAACAAATCTATCTCTCTCTTCTCCATCACACCAGCAGAAACATCTCACTAACCCATTCTCCATCATCACCAATACAGCAATCCAGCCATCTCACTATCACATTAGCAGCAGAGCCATCTCATTCTCTACCATCACCACCTTAGCAAAATAATCATCTCACTCTCCCCCATCACCACCTCAGCAGTAGAACCATCTCATTCTCCTCCATCAAAACCTCAGCAGCAGCAGAAACAACCTCACTCTCTTCCATCATATCTCAAAACCAACTCATTCTCTTCCATCATCACCTCAGCAGGAGAACGATCTCACTCTCCCCAATCACCACCTCATCAGCAGAACCATCTCATTCTCCATCTCATAGCAGTAGAGCCATCTCACTCTCTGCCCATCTCTCTTGATTGAAATGGTACAGAAATGTAAATCCCTTGACACGTACAACACCTCTCAAATTGCTATTTTTATGTGACATTTTATTCCTGTCCACAAATAAATAATGGTTTTGTAAGACTCTTTGGACTTTATCCAAATGTACAAACACACAGTGAGAGCGTGACATCTATTACATCGAAGCTGATAACCACTTGTCACCTGTGACGTGTGATGGACTGTAATTACAGGAAAAGCCACACACAGCACCCGCATGTGGTTAAAACATGCTGTTATGTCTCCATCACTGTTTAAAGGCCTAGATTTCATGGTATTGAGCAAGTTTTAAGTCACCAGTCAACAGATTATTTGACTATTTGGTTAAGCTAACTAAAATGGCATGATGAGTGTACTAATATTAATAGGAGCTGTATGCAAAACTCATAAACATTGGTCTATATAGAGGGCTTGACCTTACAAAAAGTGACTGGACTGTCTAGGAGCAGTTCACAGGCCTTAGGATTTATAGATTTTATTACTTGTATTATCAGAGAGGTCAATTAAAAAGTAATTTTAGGTTAGTTTAAGTTAAGATACATTATTTTACAGTACAAATCCAAAATTTAAAACTTCACAAGCATTTCTGTATGGCCATCCTAACCAACGTATGGATCATTCACAAGCAAAATTGAATATGAAAATGGCCTCAACAAACTCCACATTTGAGTAGACATTGATGTATAGCTGGGTGCTCCAACTTAAGTGGATAATATGGAATTTTCACTGTCTCCATATACAACTGTACAACAGGTTTTGTCTGTAATGTTGCATCTTCAAACTGGGTGTGAGCTGACGACTAAGCACTAAGAAATGTACTATCCAGACATAACACTGTGTTCACAAAAAAATCAAACTACCTTTCAAATGAAAAACATATACCATTGCCGGTATTGAACTCAGAGATATATCTACCATCTATTTTTCTTCTAAAACTATAACACTTCAAACACATTAAGCTTCAAACAGGGACCCAAACCAAGATGCAAAATCAACAAAAGACAGTGCAGTGCATCTGTGGAGCAAGAGGGCAGAGAGCCTTGTGACTTCTCTGTGCCATAAAGCCAACTTGTGAGCGAGACCGAGCATGTGTGTGCTTAAGCCTCTCTGCCTAACTGTGGCGAGTGTGAATGTGTAGCTATAGCCATCCACGCGGGCAGCTCTGGTTACCCTGCTGTGATCCTGATTCGAAATGCCCAGCAGAGAGATAGTGGGAGAGGCAGAGGCAGCAGGCGAGAGAGAGAGAGTGGGGAGAAAGGCAAAGAGAACAGATCTAGGACCAATTACCAACAGAGCCATTTGCAGAGGGACTAAGAGGGACAGATAGAGGCAGTTATTTCCTTTGGGTTTTTGAGAGAGCGAGAAGGGAGTCGGCACGTGTCCGGTCAGTCGGACTTTCAGCTGATTAATTTGTGACAGGAGGGATTTCGATGCTCCATGCCTTGAATTGCTGCTCTAATTTATATGGTAATCTTCTTTAAGACTCTGGCGGCATACAACACCTTTTATTAAGCCTAAACTCCTCTGTACAAACTATGTATATGTCTCCCATTGAATAAACATACAGCAGTGTCCAAGTCTTGTTGAAACTGGATCACCATCTGTATCTTACCATTGCCTTGCTTATAGTAACGATCTTCACCTGGTTTAGCTCCACAAACCTGATCTCTACAACACTGTGTCTGGTATTAGCATGAAGAAACAGAAAGATGTGAGCAGCCTACAACCACTGAGGGCATAATGGATGACAGTCCACTATTTAAAATAGTATACACTTTTAGATGGCAAAGTGTGGTCACATGACATGATATAGATTTAGACCGTCTGACTGTAAGGGACTCAAAAACTACTGAAGAATTGATTCGATTTTGGGAGTGATCTGCCTTGGCGGAGGTCTGCGCTCTCCAAGTGCTTTCTAATTTTAAATTATTTCTGCCTGGTCTTAATTGATGAAAGTGAACTATCAAATGACATATTTTTGAAAGCCCTTTACTGAACAGCACGTCTTCAGACAGAAAATACATTTGTGTATAAAAACGCATATAAGTGCTAGACCTACAATCTGACAATCAAATCCAACCAATTGTATTGCATGAAGACTGCTAAGCTCATGTTAGTATTCAAGTTGGACTGTCATTATGGCAAATTACATTGAAAACTGTTGTCCGTCTGCACGCATCATCTGTCATGTCAAGCCTGTGTGAAATGCTGAAGGATTAAGGCTTGTGGCTGGCCTTTGGGGGTGATGGTAGAGTGCAGTTTTCAATATAATCACATCATCTGGGTTTAATTACCTAGAGCCGGTCTGCACTGTGCCTTGTGCATTACTTATCCAACACTTCACTGTTAATAAGATCTGAGGATAAATCTATGGTCTGTATGGGCGTCATCTTTTGAAATCTACTCGTAATGATAAATTATGTGAGAGGGTAGATAGCATAAGGCTTAACGCTGAGGGGAATGGTGCAAATATTATGAGATTAGTCATGGTTTAGTCCGGGTTTAAATGTTGATTGATGCTAGGTTTGATTAGGGCCTAGTTTGTGTTTAGTACTAGTATATTTCTATTTGTTTGTTTATGTTTAGACAGTCTTTTTCAGTTGTCCTAACTGTTCTAGTCCTTCAGTATTTGTAGTAAGAAGTAATGCATTCCATTTACAACATAAAAAACAAATTAATAACTGAATCTGTAAAAGTAGGTCTGTGCTAAAATGCTGCTGTTGAATAGAAAACTTGCCAAAGCATGACATAGTAATAAACTGGTCGACTGGTTTCAGACCAGAATAACTCAAATCTCTGTCTTCAAACATGTAATGCCTGAAAATATATGCTCCTTAGAGACCTACAGCACAGATTCTTCTTGAGTGTGGGCTCCTGGTTAAAGGAATCCATTTTTCTCATTTGGAGCCTGGATTGAAATAAAATCCCTGGGGATTTTGGATGTACATTGGTTTGAAAATTGAGTGGTATTCCACTTTTAGCTCTGTCATCTGTCCATCCTTCTCTGGAAGTGCAAGTGCTCTCTCTGTATCCATTGGAGTTAACTCCAATTAACAGAGAATTGCCAGGATACTATTTACCGTAATAGTAAAAACATTAGTTCAGATATTGCTGGTAATCCAGTAATCCTTTTGGAGGTGCGTTTACAAGCCAAGACAAAGACAAAGTTAGCAATTCAAACTGGCTGGTATTTTTATTACAATTATTAGCTGAAATGTGTTAATTTGGAGATGATGTCACTCAACAGGACAACAGGAGAGCAGCTTTATTTCATACTGGCCATTATATTAGGAACACCCTGTGCCTAATTATGTGGGTAGTGAATGTTACCGGTGAGCAGCTCTCTGATCTCCACATCAGTCGTCTTCCTGAGCAGTCGGACCAGAGCGGGGATACCTCCACAGTTCTTTAGAGCGATTTTATTGTCGTCATTAGCTTTGCCGTAGACCAGGTTTCTGAGGGCTCCACAGGCGCTGCGATGAACATCAGTCATCCTGTGGTCCAGTAAATCCACCAGCAGCTGGATCCCACCCTGTCTCCGGATCTAGACAAAATGGAAACATCAAATATAAGATCCCTTTAACTCGACTTTCTAAAGCATTGTTTGACAAGAACATAACAGTTTTGTTTTTGTTCATCAAGTAACCAAGATAAGTTTGTAAATTGCAAAACAAAATACATATTTTGTACACAATACTAAAATGAGCCCTACATATGTTTCTACATTTATGGCTCTGTCAGAAATTTGTTACAGGCAGTCTTTACCCATGCTACAGAACATCAGTGGACATCTACGATCCTTGATCTATCAGCGACATGACCGATAAAGCATTTTGTACTTACATTTTGTAAGGATAACGATAATGTATAAGGAAACTGTATGCAATAGTCCATTCATATATTAGTCATATAATGCCAGCTTTTCTGACATGTTCAATTTATTAAAAACTGAATCTACTTAAATGCCAGACAATTCCTCTTCTGTCCCATCACCCTCAGAACATCTTCAGCCCTCTGTGTTTCATTTGTCTAGACAAAGAGAGAATGTAGGGCGGCAGACTGCTCTAAAACACAAGGCACAATTTAGCAGCAAGAGACAAGGCAGTGTTCACATTCACAAAGCCTGCAGTGCTCAAAATAAAGGTGTCTTTCCACAAAATCCCTATGCACCTGGTCTACAATTTTACCCACAACTTGACATGAGGTTGAAAATTGTGGCACCTAAGATCTCATAAGTTCAACACTAGCCATATATTTTCTAGCCTTTTTTCGATCTGCCGTCGCTGTCTGGAGAACTTTGTTTGCCCTCAGATCTGCCGTCTCCATGGGGATTAATAAAGAGCAATTGTGCTGAATTGAGCTGACATTGAAGAGACAGACAGCGGCAGTTTCCACAAGACGCTAATTGATGGCCACTGTGGAGGACAGCGCTACTGCCAAGGAACAGGACTTTATGTGCAGTGGGGTGAAGTGTCTGCAATGAAAGCGTATGTCTATAACAGACCATATAAAGACAAGAGATGGGTACTAACAACTTACATTCACTTTTTTTTTACATCACTCTTATTTGTGTTTTTGTGTTAAAATGACTACAGATTTAGCTAAATCTTTTATACAGTACCCTATTTTTATCTGTGTGATTACATCAAATGCTAAAAATAAATCAATATATAAATATACAGATATAACCCTTACATGCAGTTCTCACTTGTTTAGACATCAAACCCTTTAGGATAACAAATTATAACGCATGTGTAAGACGACCCCAGTAACATTTCTATTATGGATTCAAACCTTGCAGAGTTGAGCTGTCAGGTAATAGCCTCCCTGCATTATCCAGATTGAAGTATACCTGTTTGGAGGATATTGTATTGCTCTATGGTACACATAATGGCGTGATGAGATTCCAAGAAAATAGTTGCTATGGTGCTTGTAGCTATCACCGAGAGAGAGGACAAACACACACCAAGCTATAAAGAAATTAATTTTGTACTAAAGCTGCTATTCTTTATCTGTTTAGCCTTGAGAGCAATCACTGTCATATTTACTGTAAAGAAATCAAAAGTAGCACATAGCACCCATCCTGTTGAGTGTTTGTTTCTTCATTACTCCAACCAGAGTGTAGTTTGGTATAGATCAGAAATAAAATAGCATTGCTGATCAGGCTTATTATTTCTTTATACAATGAATAAAGCTTAGTGTAAATGAGTCTTAGCATACCTCCGATTTGATTTTGTTGTCCCCGAAGCAGAGGTGCTGCAGGTAGGCAGCAGCATTGGACTGGACTGATGGAAACTGATGCTGTAACATCTGGATGACCTCAGGCAACTCTGGATCCCTCCACCCAAACTCTCTGCAAAAATAACACGTACAAGGTATATTCAAACAGCTGAAGACAGTGGAGAGTCTGTTGCATAAAGAACATCTGAGAGTTCAGGCTGGAAGTAGAATGTAAATAGCATAAGGTGAATTTGTATGATTAACAGATTTTCAGCATTCAACATTTTATGTAATTGTTCCAGTAACAGGTGCCACTATTTTTAAATTTGATATATTGAATATTAATTGATACAATGACAATTAATAAACACAATTCATGTTCACTTTTAGTTTGTAAATATGATAGTAATTCACAAAATGTGCCTGTTACTACAATTGGCACCACATCTTAAACAGTCAAGTCAATTCAAACTAGATTGAAAATACGGCAAATGATTGGTCATCTAAATCAAAAGTGGCCATCCTAGAGTCTTGGGAAACTCTGCAGAAGCCTATAGCCTCTGCAGAAGCCTATAGCCTAAGGTATACAACAACAATGGGACCCATAAACAGGAAGATTATTCAACTATAAAAGTGTTTATGCAGTTCTTATGTATACTACAATATAACTTTAAATTAGTAAATTTTTCAGACCCATTATTTCCCACTCTTATGAGGAATATGAAGCTCTAAATCATAATGATGTAAGTCTAATAGATTCACACTGGGTTGCTTAAAATCTACTGAAACCTCCTCCTTTCTTCTGACTGGTCTGCTGCTTTGGTCTTAGTGAGTTTTTGCCTTGAGGCACGCTTTAGGCAGAGTCACACACACACACACACACACACACTACACTTGGCCTTGAAGTGTGAATGGTACAGTGGTGTGTGTGAGCAAAAAAAGAGAATTGATGAGCGTGAGAACGATGGGCTGTGAGGGAATGAAGTTATGGTAATGTTCAAAGAAAAAGAGAGGTGGGTTTATCCATGTCGATTATCTGTAACCCACGGCAACGGCGCCAAAGAACCTCTGAAGATGAAGGCCTGAGATGGGCAGTCAGTACATTTAACTGACTAACCAATAAATGAGTGTTGGAAAATATACAACCCAGTCACAACTCAAAGTGTATGTATTTGCAGCACAAAAATCTCCTTGAAAACATTAAGCAACAGAGCAACAATGACTAAAATAGGGATGTCAATTGAATTTCTGATTTAATGCTTAATTACTGGTACAGAAAATTCAGTCAGTTCGTTATTTCTAAAATGTAGTTGGTGATTGAATATTTTTTACTTGATTTTTTTTCAGTTACCTTTATACACATCTCTGGGCCAGGACCATACAGTGAGTCATAGTAACACAAATGTAGAGGTGGCTTTTTTAGACCCTATATGACCTATACAAGCCGTTAGAAATCCATAAGAATCTGTTGGATTTTCTACTTAACTGTTGCTATGTCTTTGTTTTCACATGTTTGCAATCTGAACAATCCCCTTCATCTTTCTGAAAACGTGCTCACTAACTATATATGAGCACTTTATGTTAGCATATATAGCTTAAAAATTAACAACATATTCAAAACATTGCATTTCTTTTGCCTCTGCTTCTGGCTATGTTTCCTTTTCTTTGATGTATCTTCATTTCTGATGCAGCAACAGCCCGGCCTCCCAATGGAGATAATTCAGTTCAGTGTAATCTGACGTTAACACATGCGCGCTCTAAGACTTGGAGCTTCTACTTGACAATATGTGAAGCAAATAACAAACCCACTACCACAACGCATGCATGCTAAACTCAACACGCTTTCTCTATACAATGCCAATGGTTGCACACACAGGAAGCACTCACATAGACAATCACCAAAAGCTGCACAGAAGAGCCAGGATTAAAATGCTTTTGTCTCTAACATTCACAATGAGCCAATTGAAGAAAAAAATAAAGAAATTCTACATATTACCAGAGGTGGGTAGTATTCAGTTACATGCGTAACGTTTTAAATAAATTGTACTCCATAGAGTAGCTTTACTGCACAAAACCTTTTACTTTTACTTGAGTAATAATATTTTGAAGTAACTGTATTCTTACTTAAGTAAAATCTTGTAAATCTAGAAAGAGTAAGAGTACTTTTACCACCTCTGTGTGTCATGTTAGAACAGTTTTATGTGAAAAATGTGATGATGTGGAAATGTTGTTCCTTGTGCCTTAATTTTTGAATATATTATTTACATTTTTAGTTTATCTTTTGAAAATATCATAATCAGTTTATTATCTTTTTTTGCCAGATTACCACAAAATTAAACAGATAATCTGACATTATGCTCAAACTGTTACTCAGTACTTGAGTAGTTTTTTTCACCAGTACTTTTCTACTCTTACTCGAGTAATTATGTGAATGAGTACTTTTTACTTACAACATAGGGTAACATTATTTTGAAGTAACGATACTCTTACTTGAGTAAAATTATTGGCTACTCTACCCACCTCTGCATATAACATTGCACACACCCTTCCAGGCACGTTCCTTCTAACACGTATTAATACTATTATGTACGTATACCATATCAGCAACCATTACTGTGATTAGGGGTGACGTAACCTTGTGTGGGTCACCTTGTAGTTTAATTGATTAATAAAACTAGCGCCGGGCTGTCACATGTGTTTTTGTGTTGTAATTAGAACAAGGGGACATTCGATAAGAGCAACATGACGCTGGCCATCCATCTACAGTGGTGTGGACAGAGCCTATCACAGCCTGAGGGGATGGGGTGAAGAGGTACAATGTAAACGTAACTGTGAGAGATAGAGAAATGCCCAGTGATATAATACATTTAGATTTGAAGACACTGAGAGGAGTGGTTATTCTTCAATGTGGTGATGTGGCTGCTTTGACACCTATATGGTCAACAGATAAGCAATAACAATATAACAATTCAAAGTTGAAATGCTCCTGGGAATGCAGATGGACCAAACAATATTACAAAAGTGCAAGGTTCACTATTCAACACCACATAACCATAAAACATGAAACATAACCATAAAACATAGCATATGTTGATGTTAAAGTGTATTCGCTCTGAGTAAAGCAGAAAACCAAACTGTCCAGAAATTATCTCTGCGTAAATGCGTTGGCCAAATTCATCTGTGCTACTATTTGTTCACTTTTCTATGTTTTTTTGGTGCGTTTTTTCTCTCTGTAACCAGACACAGAGAGTGCTGAAATAGCCATTTTCTTTGTTAGCTAGCTCTGCTTTTCAGTTTAAATAACCACATGTATATTTTTCTAAGTAGTGAAATATTCCTGTCTTTTTTCTATCTCGCCTCTAGTCTAAAAGGTTGTGAGGTGACAGGAGGAGTGTGAAGTCAGTCTTCTTCATGCCACAAAGGGAGGTAGTGACAGAGGTGAGATGGCTCAAAATGGCTGGATCATAAACAAAAATAGCAAGACACCAGATTTTTGCCATGGATGTTTTTTCCCCACACATTGGCATCCACATTAAAAAGCCGCTTGTCTTTGTAAGTACATTTGTGACAATGCTAACATCAAGCTGTGAGTATTTGAAGTCATTTAACATTTTCTTCCACCAACATACTTTTCTTTGCAACTGCCTTGTCTGATTACAATTTTATCATATCTGAACACACACGCACCAATGTCAGCATAAAACTAAATTAATTATGCCAAGTTACTCACAATTGCACTTACAAATGAACAATAAAGCACACACAAGTGGTAGTTTACCAGGAAAGAATAGACAATTAACACTTGAATGAATGATGTGACACAGTGTAATTGTTGGCAGCCAGCAGCCGTACACCCACATGGCTAATAAAAACTCAAATGTACACTTATGTAAGAACAGAACAAAAAACAAAAATAGGCAACATACAAACACAATAACAACAAATAGTCCCGGCTGCAGAAAGTGGCACATCAAAGATGATCACACTCAAACCAGGGCTCGAGGCTGTGATGCTGCTCTGCAAATGTACACATTAAACTTAAATGTGATGCCCAGCTCCACATGTCAGATACCCACACAACAAGATACTGCAGACTTCTGTGGGTAAATCTGAGGCAAAATACTGACTTGAAACAGAGGAATGTGTCTAGGTGCTGTTAAAATAACAGGAGGCACAAACTGCAGAGACTAAAGTGGTGATAAGGTGCTCCATGGACCAGAGCCTGTTGAGCTTAGCAAATAGTATGGCACCA
Organism: Philypnodon macrostomus; assembly: GCA_036025475.1. NCBI lineage: Eukaryota > Metazoa > Chordata > Actinopteri > Gobiiformes > Eleotridae > Philypnodon > Philypnodon macrostomus. The sequence goes on from JAVQKC010113604.1 coordinate 12,076, forward strand.
ATAAGATCATTTTTATATATTCTCTAGGCGTATTCAAAATTTTATTATTCTACTATGTGGCTGTTAAAGTAAAACTGGAATTGGACAGATCTTTAGTCGAGGTATAATACAAAAACTGAATGCCTAAATCTGGAGCTGTAAATATAGCAAATATAGCAATATAGTAAATAAATGTAATGTCAACTCACAAAGCCATTATCTGACAATGAATGGTCTGCCTCCAAATATAATTATCTATGTCCTTAAGTGACCATTTGTGGACATTTGCTAGAACAAATATTCCCTTTTCTGAGTGTGACATTGCTTACTAACTTGACAACAAGCTAATTGTATCAATGCAATCTTTTTATATTTGGTATAATACTGACTGAGATGGTTTGACATATGCAAATATTAGCAAAAGGTGAATATTAGATGCAAAGTGAGTGCATCCCAAGGAAAAGGTCTATCAGAACCTCTAATTTTGTGAGCATATACATCTAAACAACATGTGTAAAGTGCTATTTATCTAGATCCCAGCAGAGTGAAAATAATACTACCGAGCCATCTGTGAACTCCCAGCACAAGTGTTCACTCGGGGGATTTACATGGGGCCAGAAGGCTTCTTGTTTATATGGCACTGTTGTAGTATGCTTTGGACTAAAATACTAATTGAACCAGAAAATATGAAAAACTGCTGTTGTTCCTGTGTGGGAGGATGACTTGTCAGTGTCTAATAGAGAAATCATTTTGTAGGGAAAGATCAATATTCACATCATGGAAGCTGAAAAGGGCACACATTTAAATTTAAATGAAGCTGTGATTTAATAAATTTGGATTCTTTGGCTAATACTTGCACACTTATGGACAAAAGGCTAATTTTTGACTTGTGCTGTGCTGCATTGAACCATAAAAGACTATTATCAGGTGAACCAGCTAAAATGAGGAACGATTCCACTCCAGTTGTCATAATTATATCCAACAATATATTTGTTCCAAAGCTATGGTCCTGTTTTTGATGACTTTTGACTGTTTTGACTGTTTTGACTGTTGTGATTGTTTTGACCTGGAAGATTGTTGACTGAAAATCAACATCCAAATTACAGTAATTTTGTTTTGTCATTTTATATTTATCCTAATATCATTGAGCCCTAATTAGTATATTGTTTTAGAAAACAATGGTGTCCCTAAAATCTGCTGAGAAGTTAAGTTTCATTTGGCAACTGCAGTCAACTAGAACTAACCAACTGCCAATCTCTCTTTTGTTCCATCCAGGTGGGCTACTATCTCATACCTACCGCCTGTCTGTTACAGTCATGCTGCCAAAACATTTACACCACAATGTGAGAAACGCCATGCGGTCAACCCAACAATTAAACCCCGGTAAATAAATCAACAACATGATGAATTATTGAAGGCTGAAGGCAGATTGTTGCTGCTACTATATCTGGCTCTGAAAGGATTTCCTATGAGTCAGGGTTTTCGGGGAATAGTGTTTTGGAAGCAGCGAGTGAGCGATTTTTGTGCATGTTCTCCCACCGCTGAGCTCTGTCGAAGGGGACGGAGATGAGTCATTCTGAAGGCAGACAAGCACAGGGTCTACCATTGAGTGAAGGGGAGCTGGGGAGTGTCAAGAATGTTGATTAAGTGGATTAACTTTTTGAAACAAACAACTTCGAAACCTTTGAAAAGTCAGTTAGGTAACAAATAAATGCATCAATGTTAAAGTCCATTAACTTACTATACTGCTGTACTATACTAAACAAATTGAGAATGTTTGCACACAATGTTTGCAGCCGGGGTAACTGTCCTTGAAATCAGCCCAGGTCCCTGTCGGTTTTATAGGATCTCAATCGTCTGATGCATTTACTGTGTAATTGTATGGTGAAACTGCATAACAAAACTTTAGTCAAACTATGCAGTCAAATTGTGTATATAAGAACAATGTTGATTATTACCGATGTGCATAGATTAACATGACTTGCAAAAAATTCTTCTTTTAGCACAGTGTAGTATTTTAGTGTTTTGGAAGTAGCAAACCTGCTCCTATTCAGGGGTAAAAGTTGTCCTATCAACTGGTTCGTATCTCGCCCGAGGACATACTGTCATTGTGACCCTGGGCAATTGTGGTGGTCAATAGGGATTATTGGTGCAAAATGGCAGCCACGCTTCCACTACCAAATGTGAATGAAGAGTGAATGAATAATGCATAAAATTGCAAAGTGTCTTCGAGCGTCTAGAAAAGCGGACTAATTTTTAGTGCTTCTAGGGCTACAATGTTGATACCGCAAACATTTTTGGGATAGTTTGGGAATATACGATACAAAATGCAGCCACAAGAGGTCAAAAGCCTAGATAAGTGGAAAGGGTTGCCTCAGGAATGGAAAAGCTATGCCAAATCAATATGCAAAAAACTGCATATTGATTTGGCATAGCAAAGACATAATTTGCTGTGGTGACCCTAGATGTAAAAGTCCCACAGATGAACTGGTCAAATGAAATAGAGAGATCTCAAAATTATCATATCCCACTAATATGAACATGCACTGCAATATATTGAGACTATGCCAACCGTAATGGCATCTAAATGTGTAATGGGATCAAATGTAGCACATTCAAAGTGTTCAGCATTTAAAATCTAGTCCATTTCTCAACAGTGAAATGGTTTACCAAAAATTGACTTTTGCATCAGAAATTGTGATTATGTCTAAGTGATAAGGGGTTGACTTAGGACTAAAAACTGGTTTGTAGACACAGCTAATAACCTTGTAACCACCCATGGCCACTTGATTGTTCAATGTATTTAAATAGTAATGTTACATAGCCATGAGTGTAAAAAGCTTAACAGTGCTGGTCTGCCTCTGTCCTCTCTAGATCTCCCAAAAATCAGTGTAAGAAAATAAGACCCCATTAAAAGCCAAATAAAATAAAAGCCACAAGGAAAAGAGCCTTCCCATAGAGAGCAACAATAGGCAGCAGAAACAAAAAAACATACGCAAAACAAAAGTGTGACATGGTAATTAAGTGAGCTGCGGTCCGGTTATTTAAGGACAAGAACAAAAGAAATTCACTAAATAAAGTGCCGTGTAGGTTTGTGTTGGTTGAATCGTTGAATAAGTGAATGCCCGGATCGAGGCCAGTGGAGATGAAGGAAAGGTCAGGAGATGTCAGGCAGAAACAGACAAACACGATCCATCTCAGAACAGTGAGTATGGATCACAGGTTCTGACTGGTTTTATGAGCATGAAATCACACGAGGCACCTCCATGGTCCGCTCACATACGGGCTTATGTAAGTATTCATGTTTCCATAAAAAGATTTCAAGTGAATTCAAGAACACATTACCTTTGAGCCAAAGCTACAAAAAGATTGTAACAAACCAAGACATGGTATTTATCAATTTGGGCCAACTCAAAAGCAAAACTATCCATATCAGTTGAAAACTTAGCAGTGGTTCTCACTCCTGATATCAATTACTGCCTCTGCTTTCCAAAGTTTTGATTAAATAAAAATCATCTTAAACTGCATCAAGTCTAAACCAGGTCTAGATTAGGACTAAACCATCAGTGGTACCTATACTTCTATATTTTGTGTGTAGAAACTGTAAAGGTTTAGTTATAGTATTAGCCTATTGTTTAACTCTTAATTATTGTAATATTATAGGATTGTCCGATTAAATTGAATGAAATGTACTTAACTATTTTACATAGCCTTTAACTACATTGTATCTACCTCATAAAGTACAATGCAATACACTAAGTAACAAACTGTAATAACATTGTACCTAACACTAACCCCAGCCCTAACCTTAACCATTCTGTATGTACATAGTTACATATTATTACATTGTACTTAATGAGGTAGATACAATGTAGTTAAGGGCTATGCAAAATAAATGTCCTATTTTTGCTTCACAGGTGGCCGCTGTAGCTATTGCTTAGATTTTCACTTGAATGATCGAAAACTTTTTAATGGTGTTTCTACCACTTCCCACATGTTAACAGAGACAATGTGGATAATGAGACAAGCCACATGAACTCGGTCGTCACAAAGCACAATGACAAACCACCAGGACAAGCTGAAAATAAAAAATCACAGAATGGAGATGGAAGGAAAGCCAGAGGAGAGAATGTAAATAACATACAGTAAGCCCGAATTGACTTGTAACTGAGTACATCGACTCTTAACTTATTTTAAAACTATCTGTATAAAGTGTATGTAGTGACAATACAAACGAGAAATGCCATGCTTCAATTAAAAAATCAGTGTTGTTTACAAAAGATGGAGAGGTACCGTGAATGACACATGTGTAAAATATATAGACAAAATAAATATATAATAAAAATAGTAGTAATAAATAGTTGGAATTACTTTGTCATTCTTTGCTCGGCTTGATTTTGATTCCACACAAGGAATTCGGGGTCGTACCTATCGAGGGGGGACAGGCAGAGAGAAACAAGAGAGAGGTATATGTTGGCTGTCTTGCAAAAAATGCTTAATAATAGAAGTAATGGTAAAAAATAGTGAATATAAATCAATAGGTAGCCAGTAGATTCATTTTTCTCTCTCAACATTTGGTTCTCAGGCAGTGAAGAGGATGGGGACATGCATGTTGCTGGTGGGAGTGGTATGGAGGTAAAGAGAGGGTCTGTTTTCTTTTGTACACAGCAGAACACATGGCATGGTGCTAGTTGGAAACAAAATCCCAGCTTACATCTTCAACTAACAATGATAACACATTTATTTGTAACCTGAATTTCTTGTGAGGTGCAGATTATAGAAGGCAACAAAGGAATCGCCACAAGTGTCATCTTCGGAGGTGGTCCACATTTTTACAGTACATACTGTATATGTATGCTTATTGTGGTTGGTGATATGTTAGGTCCCTTTGTTATAGTATATTGTTCTGTCTGTATTGACACTACTTTAGCAAATTATATTTTTTTTTTTACATTTTTGATTTGCTAATTATGCTAATGGATGTAATCTATATAATGGGAAAGTATTCTACATAGCCACAGAATTGTGTATAACAATTTCTTTATTCTCAGTTTTAATATTACTTTATGGCAGCAATTGTACATTCACCTGAAAAGTGGTGAACCTAGTCATGTTTTCCTGGACCCTCTCTTTAGCTTTAGTTAACAGCATTCATATTGTGCATTCGTGTTTTGAGACGCTGTAGATGTCATGAAGAAAAAGCAGAATGCCATGCATCACAAGTCAGTCCACTGAATGAACAATGCAGATGCCTGAGCTAACAGACGATGTGAGTGTGATGCACAGGAGCACAGAGAAATACACACTAGGACAATGAAGGAACAAAGTATCCATGGAAACAAAATGTCATGTTTACAAACTTTTTGCAATTTCTTGGATATATTTCTGAATAAACAACATCCTCATTATTTATACTATAAATATATTTATAATGCACCTGAGGTGTCTGCTTTGTTTGACAGCATAATGCTATTCGGAAACCAATGGCTAAGAAGTGAATCCAGGACACAGCTGGATCACTGTTTCAAACTTTTAACTAGGACAAAAGAGTCGCAACGGCATCATTATTACAATAAGACTGGAGCTGTCTTCTTTATGACTCTTTATTTAATTTTTTATCTTTGTGTAACTGTCTCCCTCGGTCTCTGACACACACACACACTCACACATATCTGCACATATCTACACATCTACACATAATATATACTGTACACATTGATGCTGATCTAAAGGCAGTTTTCATGCACTTTCCAACTGAACTGTGTCATCCTGCTGCACACATTGTGACTGATTGTCACTGACAGAGTGGCACTCTGCTCTTAGCAGCAATAGCAAACTTTTAAATTGGGCCGTGAGGTGTGCACAGGCATTCATATGGCCCTTAGAACAGGTCCCAACACCGAGCAAACTGGAGAGGACAGTGAAAGATGTGGCGTGATGTGTGCCACATACTAAAGCCCAGATTCAGCCAGACCTTTACCATATTTGCTCAAACTGTTAAATAATTTTAATTAGTTTAAAGTGTAATTGATTATGTAATAGGTTATATGAGCAACTTCAATAGTTAAATGTATTATAACTATATTATAACTACAGTTTAACCCATTTTATCCCACATTTTACTAGACTGGATAATATAAGAAAGTCACAAAGCTACAAACATTTTTTCACAGACTTTGTATATGTATTTCAGTTGCCATTTTCACCATAACTGTCACCTCAGATTTTCAGTGTGTCTGTCAAATTGTTGTAAACACCAGAGTACATCAACATTTGTGTTGGATGCATTAAAAACCCTGGTCCTAAGAAAACATACTCACTACTATTCCATTGCCTGGCATTTGTATGGCTTTTACAACAGTGAAATTAAATGGGTTAATTTTCTTCTATGTTTTCAAATTGTATAACTTGGTGAATCTGGCCCTCAGTAAGTTGAGTGAATGTGGAAAGGGAGCAGAACCACAAGCTTTATTCACGAGCCATAGTTGATTGTTAGTAAATCTTCCATCTCACCTTGGGTCCTTCTGAATGCTGTCCACTGATGGGGATCGTCCAAGGGCTGGTTCAGGGGGCAGAGCTGGTCCTGACTTGCTGTAAGGAGACTCCGTGGAGGGACAGAACTGCAGGGTGCGGTAGGGGTTGCCGTAGTCGGATGCCCCGCCCGCTGTGGCGAAGCTGCCTCTCTGAAAGGTGCCTGTGGTGCTCTGACTTCCCGTTCGCTGCAAGGGGATTGGGTCAACACCGGGGGAAGGCGGGGCTAAAGAGGGAGTGTAAGGAGAAAGCAAATAACTGAGGACTTCTTGGTACAAGTGGTTGACTACTGGGTCTGTGGTGTGACATGGGGCCAGCAACAACACAAGGATTTACATACACAAGGGGCACCGGCAAAGGTCAGAAGAAATAGCACCAAGAAGGGGAAGAAAAAAGGCAGCACTGTAAAATACAAGTTAAGTTTTCACAGATACTCCTTTAGCATTATCTCACCCAGTACACTTTTTGGATCGCAAAGTCTGTCGGTGATGAAAGCTGTCTCCTTAAATTGTGATGTAAAAAAAATATGCTTTCGATAAAAATATTGAGAAGCTTTACCAACATACAGTATAAGCAAGAATATATAACTATCAAAGTATCTCAATATTTTTTGACTTACTGTGCATTTTCCATCACAGCAGAGTAAACCAGCTTTCATCATGTATCATGCATGCAGAAACATGAAATGCCCACATGTAAGCCATGCAGGAGTCCCATTGTCTACATGATAACAGCCAAATCATCTATTGTTCAATAAAGCTGGACAAAGATAAAGACATAACAAAGCACATAACGTTGAGTTAAAGGGTTCTGCACAATGACCAGGTCTAGTGAAGATAGAGACAAGGACTGAGATCCAACCACTTGAAACTATCATGAAAATAAACACAAAAAATCTGATCATTACTTTTCCATTACTTTGAGTAATGCTGATAATATCCAACAACCAAATCAATACTCGTCAAAACACAAATTCTTGGAGATTTACTAATTGCATTTATTAAAGTGGCATATTAATGTGTGTGAAATTTGAAAGTGCTAGTTTCTTTCTGTATATTCTTAACGGCCCATTCATTAACATTGTTGTTGTGGTGACCAAACCGGCGGCACTTCATCTACAACATTTTAGGACACGGCTGATTTGCTTTGATTTTGGAGCACCCATGCTAACGCCCATGAGATTAATTGAGATTAATTTTCAGCCTTGAAACTAATTAGTTAACAGACTGTGACTGAGAGACAAATTGCCACTGAGACCCCAATTGGATTTGCCCAACCTGATCTTGTAAAAAGCCCTATACACACGATCAGATGGGGTAGCATTTTTATTAGTATCCTTAGCAGCTTTTCACAAGAAGGTATCATTAAAATAACACCTGTCTTTGAAGTACGCTTCGTCATTTCTGTCTCGCTCCTTATCTCACAGTAGCTCTTTTTATGTGTGACTCTGGGATGTCTGCCTCTAGTCATAGGCTATATATAATGCAATTTGTTGGATAATTACTCAAGCTATTTCGAGTGTGGTTAATTTCAGTGTGTAGTAGGAATACGTTACAGTTGCCCAGTTGTATTTTATTTTTCAGTAGATTTAATGATTGATTGATGTGGCGAAAATAAGTAAAATATTAGTTTAAAATATTTACACATAACTTGATTTTGTGTCTGATTACTTCAATACTAAAAAAAACTAATAAGTGTACTATTTACTACTTTTTATTATATATTACATCATTTGAGTACAGTTTTGTCTCTTTTACCCACCTCTGAGTATACGTTTGTGTGCTTGTTCCCTCAGTATATTTATATATTCCCCGCATGTTGAGCTTGATAGCCTGTATTTGACCATAATACTTTAAACAAACATTCCTCCAGCTAAGATCTTTACAGTGAGGGACTTGTTATCCTCCACAGTTCTCACCTTGCCCTCGCAGGTTAGACTTGGTGTAGACTCGGTCTTCGTAGATGGGGTCGATGTGGTGCTCTGGAGACTGCAGAGGTCTGAGTTCAGAGCCCAGATGACTGTGCTGGCTGCTGTAGGAGCCTCTGGAGCCTGGGAAAGACAAAGAGTTTACGTTGAAGCATACTGTAAACAAGGCCTGTGCTGTCGTCCCCGACAGCAAAGTATATATCGGCGAAAACGACCCCATACGTCTGCCCCGTACGTCTGCTACAACTATTCCCAAGGGGCACCTTAATCACTTTTTTGA
>JAVQKC010113610.1:0-24145 GCA_036025475.1 Philypnodon macrostomus
AATCACTGTACCAAGTTTCATTGCTCTCTGCCAAAGTAAGTGTGTCCAGGGTCCCATAGGGGTCATAAACATGGGGGCGCTATAGAGACATTCTTTATTTGACCTCTGTTATGTGCCTATGTACATTAAGTATACAATTGCCCAGATCAATGTGCCAAAATTCATGCAATTTCGTTTATGTTCAGCAGGATTATTGGCTCAATAAAAGTACATCAAAACATTAATTAGTGAATTAATTAATTGTCATTAATCGAAGATGTCTTAAACTCAATTTAGTTCTGCATCTTCATGATATGTACCTGTGTGCAACAGTTGAAAAAGATCCAGCGTTCACAGTTTTGGCCCGTAATGAATTAATTACTTTATTAATATTCATCGTAGAAGTACACAAATCGATACAGTTTGGCGTCTTTATGGTATTTACCTGTGTGCAAATGTTAAAACTGATCTGGCAATTAGTTTTTGAGTTATCGCGTTCACAGCTAGGATATGTGGACGCAGACGCGGAACGAACTGATTCCATAATATCTACGTTTCGCCAATATAATAAACACTGGTGAAGAAATCTTACATGGTCAAAAATATAGCTACAATTTTCTGTCAATTTTCCTCATTTCTATTTCTGTGTGTGTGTGTGTGTGTGTGTGTGTGTGTGTGTGTGTGTGTGTGTGTGTGAGAGAGAGAGAGAGAGAGAGAGAGAGAGAGAGAGAGAGAGAGAGAGAGAGAGAGAGAGAGAGAGAGCGTGTGTGTGTGAGAGAGGGTGTGTGGGTGTGAGAGAGAGAGAGTGTCCTATTACTAAACATTTTACTAATTGCCAAGTGGACATTGTTAAATAGATTGTATAACGACTTTATCATCTTATTAAAAAGCACTATGTGAAAAAGTCAGCATCTGAATTGTGGCTCCTGAAAGTCCAACGTGGGAAATAACCTTTTAAATAACACTTTACTGTCAAGTCTATCATCATTATTTATTATAGATAAGGACCAACAATGTTTTGGAAATATTTAGGTTAAACAAAACCATTCAAAACTGTGGCCTGTGTTCAGTTCAGTATTGATTACCATGAAACCTGCTCCATGCTAAACCAAGGCCAGGGATTGTTCAACATCATATTCTTTTGATTAAACAATAATGAAGACCATTAGTAGATCCTACACTCTACATCTCCCAATAACAAGAAGACTAATTGCAACAGGGAAAGGCAAGCCACAAAGGTTTGTTTGAACTCCAACCACAGATGTTGCAGTTCATGGTCAATGCCCTTTACAACTCATTACCCGCCTTCCCACCCAGCAGCTCGCTTGTGGTCTGGCTTTGGAAATGACTGTATCTGTCAATACTCTTACCTTAGATGATGCTTGTTTAACAGCACATAGTTTATCCATAATAACTAGAGGCAATGCATGATTAATAAAAACTAGGGATGTGCCGATATTAAATTTCTTGGCCGATACCAATTCTGATATTTCAATTACACATTTGGCCGATACCGATTCTGATGTTCTGTAAATATGTTTCAGTAGGCTATGTTTCTTCAAACTAAGAAATCTACACATGAACATATCCATAAATATTATTATGTCCCCCTGAATTTAGACTTTTCCAATGGTCTTTTCTTTCTCGGGCGGTTTCTGACCCTAAATATTAGAAATTAACCTTTAAGAACATCAGATTAACATCGTCCATTTGTTGAGGCCGATACTGATATCAGTCAAAATTGTAAATATCGTCCGATACCGATGTTGGGCCGATATATCTGTGCATCACTAATAAAACTTTTTTATAGACCATTTAACTAATGTGCATCGGATTAACTGTAAAGGTGGGAATGGGTGGAGATTCTAAATTTGTGATTGTGCAATAAAATGTGTAATAAAAAATCTAATCCAATAAAATGTTATTAACTGTGTCAAATTTCTCACGTAACAAAAACTTTTGTAAAGTAAGGAAGCAGGCATCACTATACATAGATACAACAAGAAACTTGAAACCCTGTATCACAAACATGTAGCTGTCCTAAACAACATGTGAACATCAGGCTGAATTGTGAGTGACAAAGACTAGAATCTGATGCACATTTGCACTGACGCAAGTGAGTGTCAAAGGCAGCATCTGGTGCCTCCTGAAAAAGCAAAGGTTGTCACAAATCAACATGGATTGTTAACATCTATGAAATACTAACCATGTTTTTGTTTATATTGTTTTTTTAAATTATTTATGATTTTAGATATCTGAAGACACCTCACCACAGAACAAAGATTGTTTTAATTTTATTTCGTAAAAACATGTTTATTCATTTGATGCTTTTATTCACGGTTCCTTGTCTTTAAAATCAACATACACTACCTTGTTTTCTTCCTGTCAGCACTAAACCAAATAATAAAGTGTAAAGTGTAAGCTTGTTGTCAGTTTTTCTAAGCAGGTACCCGAATTAGCTGTCAGACTGTCTGATGTAGAGAAATACTTTACATTTACCCCCTAAAAAATGTAGTGAAGGGTGACAATCTCCACATGAGGCCAGGATAATGTTGACACAGATAATGATACAAAATAAATATTGTTACTAAAACATATCTCAATAACTTATAGCACATGTAACTTGGGTCTCTTATGCTCCCTCTCGGGCTGACAAGATTTCAGAAACAACCCAACAATATTGATTATCTTAGTTGTAGTGTTGTAGTTAGCACTTAGCTTATGTTAGCACATAGCTCACATTAACGTTAAGCTGCTATTGAACATTGTGAACATTGGTGCATTGTGTATAATGCAACAAAATATATAGAACGCTGTTAGCTACTTACCAGACAATACTTACATACTTTCCTTGCTGGCAGCTCTTAGGGTGATGTCTTACATAGTGGTTGAGGCTGTGATAGGCGGCACTCAGTGATTCTGGATTCTCCCTTTAAAGGTAAGGTCCGTACATTTTTTTAAATAATATTATTTAATATAATAATAATATCACCCTGTTGACCCTGTTCTATGATGCAAAGTAGGTTGTCTGTAGTCTGTAGAGGCTAGGGGAGGGACTGAAGTAAAACTCGACTACTATTGGTCAAAGTGGAAACAAAGGCTTTTTATATTGCTAACAAGCAATTAAGAGGCCCCGCCCTCAAACCATGACACACATGGGAATGGTCTATTTTACTTTTTTGATGTTTGTGAAGGATGTTTTTTGCCAAATTTAGTTAATTTCTCTAAAACTACATTCTTCTTTCAGTCTATAGGGGGCGCTATAGAGGTAACTGCCATCATATTGGTCAGATGTGTTCAGGGCCGGGGGTAATTAGATGTTTCAGGTTTGAGCTTAATCTAAAGTAAAGTATGTGCAAGTTAGAGGCTGTCAAATATACCTGACTTCCCAATTTCAATCCAAAATGGCCGACTTTATGTTTGTTTTAGGGTGGGACCATAATAATATTTTATCTTGGATAAAATGTGGAGAAAAACTGTACCAAGTTTCATTGCCATCTGACAAATTAAGTGTGTCTAGAGTCCCATAGGGGCACTATTGAGGAATTCTTTATTTGACCTCTGTAATTTGCCTATGTACATTAAATATACACTAGCCCGGATCACTGTGCCAAAATTCATGTGTTTTTTTTCATGTTCAGCAGGATTAATGGCTCAATTAATGTGCTTCAGGGCATTAATTTGTTAATTAATTAATTGTCATTAATCGTAGAAGTACCAAACTCAACCCAGTTCTGCATCTTCATGATATGTAACTGTCTAGAAAAGTTGAAAAAGATCTGGCAAAGACTTTTCGGGTGATTGCGTTCATAGTTTTGGTAATTAATCAATTAATTAATTACTTAATTAATTTTCATCGTAGAAGTACCAAAATCGATCCAGTTTGGTGTCTTTACCTGTGTGTAAAAGTTGAAACTGATCCGGCAATTCGTTTTTGAGTTATTTTGTTCACGCGTAGGGTCTGCGGGTGTGGCTGTGGACGCTCACCAACAGGGTCAGATAAAGCTTTTTTTCTTTTTTTTCTAACATTTATTTTGTCAATTTACTGACTACACCTTTAAGAGTAGATTTACCACTACATGATTTTAAGGCCCTAATACAACACAATGATGCTTTAATCTCCATTGTCCATTCCATTTTTATCCTCCAACTGTTGCATTGGCATCTCAGACAAATCTGGATTATTGCTTTGTCTAGGTATTTTATTGAGCATAATCTCACCATTGTGCACAGATTATGTTTGCACGTTATTCTCCATGTAAAGAAAGAAGGGGGGAATGCAAGTGAGACATAGGCAAAATCGAGTGCAGAAAACAGCACTATCAAAGGAGGGCTTCAAAGACTATCAAGCACGTCTCTTGGGTAATTTGCGATCCTGCATTCTTTCGACTTCAAAGGGCCCGCTGTGTGTTGGAATACCGCGTGTGGGTGAGTGAGCGTGGGGGAGGCGAGGGAGGGGAGGCGAAAGGGGGGAGAATTTGATTTCTCTAATAAATGCTGACACCAGGCCTGTTTGATATTAGATTTAGAGAACAGTTTGATTTGTTATCGCCTTTGAAACTCTCTGGACGTCCTTCACAGAGAGAGGCAGGCATGACGAAAACCACACCCATCAGAGCACCAAGAGGGGAGCAGAGGAGAGAGGGCCTAGTCTCACGGGACAGTCCCGGGCAAAAAAAATGACCATTAAGGACCTATTGATTGGGAGCGGTTCTGTCTGCGCTCTGTCCGTCTCGCTGTCTGGGACTTTTATACAGACCACACTTAAAAATGAATTGCAGTGGAAATGTAGTCTGTAATAACTTTGATTTTATTGATTGATATTTGACTTAACTGCTGTTTAAGTGCCATGTTAAAGGGACATTGTATAGTATTGTCAATATGGAATTTCTCAATGCCTTTTTTAGAATTTTTAATAGAGCAGTTATTACGTGAGGCACTTATAACACCCAGGAGAAAAGAGTATTCCCACAGACGAGATTTAGAATCAAAATAACTACAAGTCATTTATGAGTTAAATAATTGAGTGCCCCAGAAAACTAAACAATTTGTAGTGAATATTGTTTCCCCATTTCTTTTAGACATGCGTCACTGAAAGGGCTGTCATATCTGTGTGTGTGTGTTTTATGTCACTGGCTGCTGTCACACTCTAACCTGCACTCTGCTTTTATCTATTAAGGGAGTGTAGTCATAGAGCTTTTATGTTTCTAGGTCTGGCAGTGAAATACCAATTAGTCTAAATAAAGATCAACTAAACTTTAGAGGAAGATGTAGATCCAGTATGTTTATGCACAGTAGATAATTTACTGCGTACCTAATATTTAAGAGAGGACCAGGGTCTTTTAAATCAAATATGGATAATAATTGGAAGCGTATTCATTTTTTCTTACACTTTGGACCTATGGATCTCAAGATGTGCTGGGATGTATCAAAGATGAAGAGCACACCTGTGTGTCAGTGTCTTGTCCGACATCAGTGCTCACTGACCCGAGGGGCGCAGTGGTATCTGATTATTCTACACAGTGATTGATGTATTACACCACACTGAAGTGTGTGTGCATATAAAAGCACACAATTAATCCATTGAGGCTTGGCTCTTTGTAATGAATATGCAAAAGTGGGGAGAGAAAAAAATCCCACAGCACTTCAGATGGATTGGCTATCGATGACATCATCTGAGAGTGGCAGGTGTTTGGTACCTGCCCAGACACAGCACCCACACACACCCACACTACACACACCCACACACACACACACACACACATACACACACACATACACACGCACACACACACACACACACACACACACACACACACACACACTTGTAAATGAGCCATAATCAGTACATCAGTGTTAACACTCCTGAAACAGTGCCAGAAGAAAAACACCCATCATGCTCCTGCCCCTCCTCACTGGCCCTGCCAAAGTCCCTCCCCAGCCTCAGTCTCTCTGTCTGCTCATTAGAACTAGGTTTGGAACAAAGAGCCATCTGGGCACAGCTACCTGCCAGCTCAGGTGGGTTTACTCACAAAAGACACAGCATCTCCTTCACATCTGTCTATGAGGATCAAAGACACTTGTGTTTACCCCCTTAACTCCCCCTCCTGCCTTCGCTCCACATCGCCCATATCTTTTACTCTACTTCTCCACTGACTGCTCACAGCTCTGTATGTGATGCCCAAACTCCCTGTATATTAGATTGAAAGAAGACTAAATTCAGCTGCCTCCTCCCCATCCATGTCTGTCTCCACCTCTCTGTCACTTCCCCGCTCTCTGCTTCACCCTGTGGGTCTCATGCAGTTTCCCAGACTACTTTGTTTTTAGATAATTGTTTTTCTTCTATGTATAATGAGGGAGATATAGTTTTGCATCTTGGCAGTAACTTTATAAATATATTGAATTCATTTGACTCCTTCCAGCCTTGGGTTTTTAAAACATACCAAATAAAACTTTTCACACAGGAAGCATAACAACAGTGGTAGTTTGTAGTCAGTCGTGCAAGGTATCTATTTGTCCAGGAAGATCAATAAACATGCTGAGTTGTATGTGCAGGCTCAGAGAAGGAGTTAGTCAGATTTACAACTTGTAATCATAGGTTAATCGGTCCCATGTCCCTCACCGAATACAACATGCACCATAAAAAGTACTAATGCACTTCTACGTTCTATCCGTTTTGCAACAGCTGATGATAGCTCTGGCTCTGTCGGTAACCCTTCTACATTTATGAGATGTGGTTTATTCAGGTGGTCTGATTGTGGAGATACCAGGGATCAGTCAAAGTGTGATCTTTTAAGCTAGGTGCTCCTGTTTTACACATGCTGACTGAAACACTGCGGTTCCATGCTGCTGTCTGCGCCTCTCACAACCTCACTGGGCCTGTGAACAAAGAGGTTATGCAGGCCTTGAGCTGCAGTATAAATTTCATGAGTAGGGATGCACTGATATGAAATTTCTTGGCCAATATCGAATCTGATACCGATATTGTTTCAGTAGGTTATGTTTCTTGAAACTTAAGAACTCTACATATGAATAACTGCTTTAAATGCATGTATTAAGCCATGAATTATATTTTTTACATTCCATTTTGTCACTATAAGGTTAGACCTCTCCAGTGATCTTTTCTTTCTCTGGCTGTTTCTTAAATATTAGAAATAATTCTTTAAGAACAGCAGATTAACATCGTCCATCTGTATAGGCCGATATTGATATAAGTCAAAATTGTAACTATCGGCCGATTCCGATGTTGAGCCGATATATCTGTGCATCACTAGATATGAGTAAGCTTGACCACCAGGCAGAAATACACAAATGCACAAAATAAAAAGGCTTCAAGGTAAGGTTTAAAAAGCTTGGGAATCCCTATTTAGGAATGGCCAGCATTCACATAACAAGCCCAAACCATGAAAAGATAAGACTGCATTTATTCATCCAACAGTGGGGAAACACTTAACCTTTTTGATGCTAGTAAAGAATTAATATCTCAAATGATTTGGATGTTTTTGCCAATTAATTTATTAATTAATACATGAGGGGTATACAGCAAAGCTGCACAGATAGTCAGATGGACTGTTGGAGTGTCCAGAGGAAAACCTACAAAGACACAAAGAGAACACGCAACATCCATGTCCGGGAATCAAACCTGGGAACTTTTGTTATCAAGTTATTGTTCACTTTTTTAATATACTTTATTGATGGTTCAGTCATGAAACATTGACCGTTCTTTATGAAGTTATGCAGAGGTGAACCCCAAAGCAGAGACTGATCTCTGACATTTTTTAGACTTTTTTATAAGGAGGAAATGGCATCTCCAGATTATTATGTCACATATATTACACTGTGAGGAAGTTGCTGTTTCTACCCTCTGCATAGAACTTATAAGGATTGATCACTCTTCTGTTCAAAATCAATGCCCACGCTATTTTGGTTATGCCAGGATGCATTCTGATCAATGGCAATGTTATTTTTTGTGTTGAAGGCAGGTCCTGACTTATATGAGACAGAATGACTGGGAAGAACTTGACTAATGGTGCATTCAAGGCTGTGGAAGCTTCAACTGGCACGCCTGCTAAACAGTCTTCCAAAGTGTTGGTAGTGAATTAATTCTGCTAGACTGGGTATGCTCCATGTAACACACACTAGGAGCAGTACAATTACATCACTGTCATCTCACCACCCTCCGTTCTGCAAGTGCACACACAGAGCAGCAGCAACAAGATGGCAACCTCAGCAAATGTTTGGGGCCCCAGAGGAAAGGGGGCCCTTACTGGTTGTTATAAAGAAGTCTGTAAAATTTGGGGAATGTCTTGGATCTTGAATTTGTTCATATTCACATTCTTTACTATTTTAAAGCATTGTTTAAATATATCTATCTAAGAACTAGTAAATGACAAAGTCTCTCAAGAACTTACAAAGACATGAGACAGCTAACATCTTCCACAGTATCTCAGAATATACAAATTTAAAATGTACATTTTCTCTGGGTTGACCCATCTGTATTTGATGTATTTGTATCATTAAATATGATAAACATACCATTTGCATTCACACGCCTCTGCATGGACACACTCCTAGAAAAGCTAAAGAGCTAAACTGAACTTTAGAATGCACCACCAGTTCCATTTATATTCATTGTTGCCATCCTCTCACCACTGTGGTGGGGGGGTCAATGTCCGGTCTTTCTTCCACTTTATGTTCAGCAGGAGACTGGCAACTGGAGCGTAAAACAAGGAGGCTGTCGGCAGGTAGCCATCGGCTGAACTCACCTGCCACTAAATTCGCTCTGACAGGTGGAATAGCAGCCTTGTGGTGGGGCACGGCACCCAGCAGAGAGGTGAGAAGTGTGTGGGTGCAACAGCTCAGCCTCTGTGGGACTGGCTGTGTCTCCACAGAGCAGCCTGGTGAACAGCAGCTCATCTATGGATTACAAAAGGTGTAAGGCCAGAAGGCTGTCACTAGAGAGATGTAACAGTGTTGTGATATATAAATAACTTTGAGGACAAGAATCTGTCTGTTGTGACATTGGATTGACCCCTGCTATGAGGAACAGTCACATTTTCAAGGCCATGCTATGTAGTTTTTCTGTTTCTCAACGGTCAAACTGCCCTTTCCCAACCCCTGTGCACTTGCCTTTGTGATGCTTTATGTAAGCCTGGGGAATGGAACTATAAAGAATGTGCTACACAAATAATGGCAATAAATTATACAAATTATACATATTAGACCATTTTCTAATACACAGGCTAAATGCAACACGATTGTTCTTTTTTACAATATACTTCATTTTGGTTGATAAAATTGTCAAATTAGGCCTCTGGAGTCTTGTCAACCAGGCAGCCAGGCTACTTAACTACTCATCAAGTGTGCAATCTTAAGCTCCACACAGAAAAGAATCCTGTTCCATATGCCATAAATAATTTAGTCTATCTCACGGCTTAGAAATTCATTCAAGATGGTGTTCAACAAGATACTACAAATGCATTTTCTGGACCTAAAAGTGTCTAAAATCTAATTTGTAATGAGTAAACTATTGGAAACACAGATGTGTCTGTTTTAGTTAGTTACAACTTACAGGCTATTCAAACCTTTCAAAGCAAATACACAATAGTATGAGGTATATCTGCTGTAGATATGATTTGTGGCTTTAATTTTCACAGGAGGGTCCTGAATCTTTCATGACCCCAGGGGAAACACAAACCTCCTTTTATTAACAAGACAAGAATTAAGTGTTTACCAAAGATAGAGCAGGCTGGAGGGTCACTGCTAACATTTGTTTGTCAGCAGGGGTTCTACAGAACACCGGTGGCATAGTTCTCAATAATGCACCTGCCTTCTTTATCCCACTTTTTATATTGATGTTTATTCTTTATTTTCAGAAACATACAGGCACTGCAAGACAAAAATAAGATACAAAATATCATATCATATGAACAACTGTTGATTACTATGGTGACCAGAGCATAATGGTCCAAATATGAAATTGTGGGACATGTTACATATGTAGTGAAACAGTAATAATTAATATTATGGCATGAACTATACAGAATTATACAACATGGAGAGAAAAAATTATTCATGACGATACAGTAAATAAAATGCCTGCGCATGAATGCCTCAGTTTGTGGGACGATGGATTTGAGCTGAAAGTGCTTGCAAAGTGGTACATCAGTGGTCTTAGAAGCTAAGTACAACCTCTGTAAAAAGTTGTGGTTCTGTGCATTTGTGTGCATCTGTGTGTAGGGCAAAGGGGTCTTTGGGAATTGGTGACAGCTCACAGCAGTTTAAATGCAACGCAACAACGCATCGTTTCTTCAATCCTGGTGCACTGTACTGCTCAGATGTGATCTCAATTTGGAATTATGTGTATGTAGGCCATTGTAAGAGTTTGCCAATGTTGTCTAGATACCGAACGCCAACAGTGTTCATCCAGTCAAGATTTGACGTAAACCTTATATTTGTCATTTGTGAGAAGACATCACAGGACAGCAGAACATCATCTTGTGGGTTGTTGGTTTGGCACATTTTCACATTACCAGCCCTTTGTTTGTTTCATGTAGGTGCACATATCCAACCACTCCCTAACCCACACACAAATACACAGCTCCCCACTCAAAGTTATCTCAACCTCACCGCTGCAACTCAGCAAAAGTGGCGGGCAGGTTTAATTTTCTGGCCCTCTGCCTCTCTCCAGCCTCATGCATTTTTCATCACCACCATCCTGTTCCCACCCAGCCATCGCTGCTGCACAATGCTATTGATTGGCGATTAAGCCATCAAACTGTTATAATCAGGTTAATATTTTAAAGCTGTTTGCCGACCACTGTACATTACCGCGTGCGTTCCGGTGCAGTTTCAAAAGGTTTTTAAGAGTTTCCGCTCGTGTTGTGCCATGTCAGGTTATGAATGTTTGATGGAATGCAGACGGCGGCGTTTTCTTTTTTCAACCTTTACTATACTTACTCACAATGCTTACTCCAGCTCTGAAGTTGCGCATTCGATCAGCTGACACTGCCAAAGGTCGACGTATAACCCGTGTCAGTCAGCAAGCAGAGACTAGGTTCATCGTCCACTAACCCTGTATGTGGGATATGTCTGGTTGTTGACCAATTTGCTTATGGTAATTCTGATAGCTCTCCGGAGGCCACTCAATATTGAGGGTTCAGCATTAATTGTTACCACCAGGCGAAGGAATCTGCAGTCTCATCTTATTTGAGCGACTGATAAGCAATACAGGTTATTTTTAGATGTTAATCCTAGAAAAGAGATTTCTAAAATTAATGCATCAAAATATACTTCATTAGAGACTTTGAGAGGGCACACCTTCATAAAGGCTTAAAGCAGCTTGATACTCAGATACCGCCCAATTACCAAATGTGTACTTCAGATTTTTTGAATGTCCATTGGCACGAAGCAATATAAGTACACTGAAAAAAGTAACCATTCACAAATTATTCTTTTTTTTTTTTACGTGGACACGGACTACTCTCTGGATGAGATATTTTGTGGATTCTCTTCCTCTGTAAGATAAGGATTTATGGGTTGAGCATTTATCCCTGAACTAGTAGATCCCTGAACCAACACACGTCTAGAATTAACTTAAACTCTGCTGTTTTAAAGCTGTAGTCAAAAGACAGGGCCTTTAAGCCTTTTTTTGAATTATTATTATTTTATTTCATTACCGCTTCAAGAAGAAAAGATGCTTCATGTAGTCTTCACACCTGCACGTCCTGGGACAACCAGAGAGAGAGTAAGAGAAGTCTCAAACAGGGCCAGAGGAAGGTGGAGTCATTGAAGGTTTCCCTTGCTGCTGTGGCCATGACATGGGTGTGGTTAAAAGCTTTCAACACTTCAATACAAGGTCATGCTTCGTCTGTATGTGTTATAGCTCCTAAAGTGACACCACAAATCACATGGCGATTCACATCTGAACTCAAGTTTTCATTTTACACATGCCATTCATTCTTGCTCAGTTTGACAGTTCATGTAATAACTGCAGGGCTTTCTATTAGTGCCAGTCAGTTTATGCTGTTTAACTTCTTACGGCAGCATCCTCCTGGGCACGGCCGGATAACACGCTTGAGCAGTGTCCCACTCACTGTGATCACCTGTGACAAACCACGCTGAGGCCCAATCAATACATTAGTCTCCGGAGGGACGGGGAAGTCTCTGCAGCCCAGCGTTCCTTCCTGCCTGTGTGGGCGGACTGACTGCTGCACACGTCTCCAAACCAACAACCTTTCTAGAATTAGGCTTGTGCTCACCAAATAATGTGTGATTCTGGTTTATGTAGCATCTAACACTTCTGATGTCCATCTTTTATTACACCTGTGGAATATTTCTACAAACCAATGTGCAAATATTATATACAGTAGCTCCATTTGCAATATTTTTAACTACTCTTTATTGTTGCCATTCATTCTATCTATATAGATTTTTTTCATCACTTCTTTGGTAACCTTTGACACCTGTTTGTTGCGGCTCTTAAATTCGCTTGAGAAAAATGCTATTACTCGCCTTAGGAGAAAGAAAGATTTTGTTAATGACTTTCTCTCTGATGTATTATTAGTTGAATAAATGTATCAGCGTAGTCTGCCTGTACTGCTTTTGTGTTATATATGAAATTCCATCAAGTGCATAATGTAGAGTACATGTCATTCACAAAGACCAACTGCTTTCATTTTTAATTTACAGTTACATTTTCAAGATTTTTAAAGGCAGTAGGACACTTTGAAGCAGAAATCAATTAAATCACATTTGTTTGGTTTGCCATTGGACCAATGCACAGGCATTCAAGCAAACCTCTTCTGACCTTTACAGCCATTGTGATCAAGCCTCATTACCTCTACCAGCATTGGTCACACTTAATTATTTATATAATAATAATAATAATTCATTCATTAATGTTTCATAATAATCTTTTAAATTAAGGAAAGGCATGCCATAACTATCTAAACTTGGGCTGGGTTGGTTCCTTGCTGCACATAGGACCGGTACGTTCTAGGTTTTCAAAACTTAAAATGATCAGATGCAAATAAATGTAAGAAAGAGCAACAATGTGAAGAAGAGGAGATAATGTCAGCACAATTATCTGTAAGGGGATCTTGTATAGACTGGTGGGGGGTGTACAGCAGCACAGCCAGTGACTCCTGAGGGATACCAATAATACCCATTATATAAAACATATTAATACCACACAGAGGGGGTAGTTAGTGAGCTTTGTTTGCCTAAGGCTAAATGAGCGCCCCCTAACTATTTTAACAGTGGTGTCATTATAGAAGGAGACCTGTAGAGTATATTTTTGTCAGTGTTTCCCTCCCACGTAATGAGCCGGGTTTACACCCCTGCAAACAAATTAGCACTACGGGGACTATGGAGTTTGTCTGGTAGGTACCGAATTCGAGATCTCTTTCAACAAGTCGTTACTTTCTGTGGTTGTGTTACAGAAACAGAAACATACAGTCGTGTTGCGGATGTCCAGCTGTTCAGCGTCTTCATTAATATGGTCTGAACCACACTATATTTTTTGTCCGTTTTGGTGCTTTGTTGCCTTTCTATGGTCTTCTCTTCCCTTTCGGCTTGCGTTGAACCTCCTGCTGCGGTTGCCTCCAAACGCCATCCGCCCACCGTCGCTACCCCCATGCCTGCGAAGAGTTTGTCCCTCATTATCGGGCCTCGCTGCGCCCCAACCAACCTTCACTGCCCAGCATGGTGTCAGAGCTTCCAGCGCACCATTGTCTCATTATCTCTGCAGACACCAGAGGCAGGGCATTACGGGACATCAGACACTCCTCCTCAGTTAGACGACCGGGAGCGGCTGACGAGGCTGACAGGTGATTAAGACAGTCCAAAAGGTTGATCAGAGCAGTTATGGCTATGGTGCATGCTAAAGTGTTTTGTATGGTGAATTGTCAGGGTTTACATAGGTTTATATGGTTTGTTTGCATGACTTGGTATAAGTTATGGCATAAATGGTCATTGTCCAATATGAGATAACATTTGGGAACCTTAAGCCTAACATGTCAGTACAACGGATTTAATACTATATTGTTTCCAATATTGTTTGATTTCCAGGCTCAGCAGACCTGTGTGTAGTTCTGCATGTTCTCCTTTTGCCTGTGAAGGATTCCTCCAGATGCTCCACATTCATATACCACTGAAAATGTGTACAATATGTTCTCATTGTATTCCCATGTAAAAGAGATTGTTCATCTCAGTAGTGGCTTTACTGGTTAAGTTGAAGTCTTTGGCTCTCTCCGTCCTGTCTTTGACTCATCTCAATATCCTTCTGTCTCTCCTCCACCGCCATTGCCGCCAAGCTCCAAAAAGCAACACGTAACGTCAGCGTGTAACTGTTGAGCTATGTTTTTCTGGTTGAGGATGGTGGGTGTCATGGAAGAGGAGGAGATGAAGAAGCTGATTTGGGGGGGCGCATGTCTGTCCTATGAGACAGATGGCGCGGGGGGCTGATCCATGACGGGCTGGTGTTGGCCGGGCTCCATGTGCTGTAGTGGGTAACTAGGGGCCCAGGGTGGGACGTAGGCGGCACTGTGCTCCTCAGCGCCACAGTATTCCTCAGGCACAGGAGTCCACTTCCCCCGCCCATCTGTTCCTTTCCATCGCAGCAAACACACTCAAAAATACACACACATAAACACAAGGCACTGTAGGCACACAGGACTGCTCACATACACGCGCATACGTCAGACGCTGCCCCGTGCTTTGGGTTCAGTTACAGTGCACCCCCGTCATACAAAATTAGCCTGCAGGTTCGAGCTACCTCCAACTAGCTTCCGTTTTTAATTGATGTCACATTGACTAAAACACTTAAAGAGGCTTGTTATGCATTGTTTAAGCTTTTTTCAAATGATTTTTCTTCCCCTTTGTTTCACATTTTATACTTATTATTGTGGGATGCGGTCTAGCTCAGTTGGTAGAACATGTGGCCCATGTTCAGAGCACAGTACTGTCAATAAAGCGAAAAATGGCCACAAAAAAGCTATTTTGTTACAGATGTCTTTTTCTGCTGTACAAAAAAGCATAGTTTAGGTGTATGTCCTTTAAGCATTTCCCCCTGTTGACCAGACTCATAACCTGCTCAAAGAAAAAAATGTAAAGTTGTAACAAAATAAAAAAGTGACACCAGTTGTTCTTAACTCCAAGATCAGCGTATCAGCAAACAAGATTACTGAAATATGCATAAAAGGAGGAAAACACAAGACTAGACTATTACCACCTAATCCAGTCTTGCGATCGCTGCGAATGAGGTTTAATTGCTCTGTCGTCACCTGTTATTCAGATCAGAGAAGTGTCATGGATTTAAACAGAGCAAAAACATGATGCCATAAGGCATATAATATATGCTGGCCACTGGTGTGTTTCTGTGACTGATGCATATCTCTGGAGCACATTTTTTTCCCCTTTTTCTCAAATCATAAATGTTTTCATAATCAGCCTGTGCTAACACATGTGCTGATTTCGAAAGGTGATCAGAGCCAAAAGGCGGCTGATGACTCAAGGTCAGATGGAGGCACAGACCAAGATGGTTAGTTTCTTTTTCCAAATTGGTGGAATTTGTGGCGACCCAAATTTTCGAACAGAACTTTAGAACATGAGGGTCTGCTCTTAGAAATGAATAGCGTGATGCAATATTGTAAGTGGTGAGTCATTATGGATGAGTCAATTGTCTTCCTGCGGTCCTTCCTGTTCAACATTGTGGTGAACAGAAGGTAAACACACTGCTACATATTTGCTCTGTCATTGAGAAAAGAAAGGAGCCACATGACAGTGTGAAGACCATGACTGAACTCAACATTCAGGTCACAGAGGTATTTTTGTCATTTGACAAAATATATATTTTAGAGTAATTGTATTTCAATTTTATCTACAAAAATAACCATAAACAAAAAATACAGTTATACATAACTGTAGTCTGGTGATTTTATAAAATACTATGTAAATTTCTACTACTTATTTTAAAAAATGCATAAAGTTGACTATCAGACCATATTTTATAATGTAAAGTAGGTAATCTGCGCAATTATTATTTTACTTCAGTTCCTCCCCCCTGACCCTGACAGCAACATCAGAGCGTAGTCCACACAAACTCTGATTTGATGTTGCTGTAGAGGCCAGGGGAAAGACTGATGTAAAACTTGACTATTGGTTAGCATTTTTTAAATGTTTTAACCATTTCTTATTTTAGGAAACCTTCAGACTAGAGCTTTAAGGTTAAAAAGTCCCATCGAATTTACAGGTTTAGTCCTGGTTTAGCTCTTTAATCTGGTTTAGACCTGGATTAGTCCTGGTGTAGACCTGGATTAGTCCTGATGTAGACCTGGATTAGTCCTGGTGTAGACCTGGATTAGTCCTGGTGTAGATTGGATTAATCCCAGTGTAGACCTGGATTAGTCCTGGTGTAGATTGGATTAATCCCGGTGTAGACCTGGATTAGTCCTGGTGTTGACCTGGATTAGTCCTGGTGTAGACCTGGATTAGTCCTGGTGTAGATTAGATTAGTCCTGGTGTAGACCTGGATTAGTCTTGATGTAGACCTGGATTAGTCCTGGTGTAGATTGGATTAGTCCTGGTGTAGACCTAGTTAGTCCTGGTCTAAACTTGGATTAGTCCTGGTTTAGACCTGGATTAGACTTTGTTACATTTACCATTTATATAATTGCTAACACACTACAATTTTCATCAACCATATAGTCAGAGATACTGAGGCAGGCATTTCTGTGTATGGCCCTGTTAGATGTATTGATTAAAGGCCTCTACCTTTAGTTTGGGCATTATCAATGTTACTGCAAAGCTACCTGCTGCAAATGGTCAATAAAGTCAGCATTAAGATGACAGCCAATTATAACAGAAATTTATTGAAGAGATTACCAGAATATAAGCCATACACTGAGCACCCTATTTATTCTATGTATTTTTCACAAATCATTTAAGGCACTTACAGCATACATGGTATTTTAATGAGCAATGGGCTTGACATGGTATAAAAAGACCCTTAGCCAGCTGCCTGAATGCCAGTTACAGAAACATTAGAGCTTAAATATTAATGTGGTAATATGGCACTGTTGAAATGCTTACTGAGATGTGGGCTCCAGGCATGCTGGGATATTTGTCACAACTGAGAGAGCTCACAGCAGCAGCAAAAGAGGCATTCAAGCAAGTTAACACTAGTTACAGGATAACCACTTTTGCTTTATTAAAAACACTTACGAGTTTTGATCCAGAGATGAGTGATAGAAAGTAAAGGAATAAAAAGCAGGTAGTAAATGTATCATGACAAATAGCCAAAGCTGCTCCAAAAATGACTTCTCTGCATGAGTCTTCCAAGCAACAGATGGCAGATGGAGAAATCAGCAACACGTTTATTTTCTCTTCCCTTTAATTTTAACAAATGTGTCATAATTGGATGGCTCCCCGAACACATACACATTTAGTATACATTGATTCTCCTCCAATAGATATTTTAATCTTACATGATCCGTTGGACTCAGTCCTGCCTTTCATGGGGGATAAGTGTTTTTTACTCGTAACAGTTATGTTTTGTGTTTAAATACATGCAATCTTGGAAGAAAAACAATGTGATAATTTCATACACGAAGTACAGTAATGCTAGGGATCTGCTCCACACTTTTCTACTTTGAATGTAATAAGTTAACCTTAGAGACACCCATTGGCGCTTGAGCTGGAAGCTGGCAAAGATGCTTTACACTCTGCGGGGAATGAGAAGATGAAGAGGATGAAGGGAAAAAAATATGCTAACAACTTGAGTAACTTTCAGTGCGATCACTTTTGGCGTGTGTGCTTGAGCGAGTGCAGGTGTACATGTTGAGTTTTAGGCTAACATCTGCCTGATTGGTTATGTGAAGGAATGCTAATCTGAACCCCTAATGTGCAGAGGATGCTTGCTCTGATGGGAAAGGAGTGAAGAGAGGGTCAGGACACAGGGCAAAGGGGCAGGTGAAGGGGTCAATGATGTGAAATCTATCGATCGCAGGTTTTCTGACAAGTGTTCAGTGATTTCCTGTCCCTGGTAGAAATATTGTGCTCATTAATCCATGTGAATCAGATCAGTGCGTGTGCTTGGGTATGTGTGTCTATGGCTATGTGATTCTCGGAAATGGAGGAATGAGACGGAGGTCAACGCAAACAAGATGCTAATGAGGCTGCACTAATCAATGTGTGCTTGATCAGCTCTTCACTTCTGAGTGGACACAGAAAAGCAGAGGCCCTGGAGCGCACGGAGCAGGCTGTGAGTGTTGGGAGGAGTTCATGAGAAAGTGCAAGCCCTACCTCTGAGTCACTCCCCTTGTGCACCGCATTGGCTCTAGGGAAGGCCTTTGTGAATGCAGATGTGAGAGCAGCCGGTCTGAATGAAATGTACGACTCCTTCACCAACACTAATTGACTCCACACGGGGGATATTGTTGTTCATTTCACATGTAAGGGGAAACTTGTGACAAGATTTGCGTCAAAAAGTCTGACCTGACCATCTGATACATATATTACAGTTAAAAATGTAATTACAAATATGTCTGCTGTCTATGTGTGGGTCTCGATACCACTAATTATTCTAGTGTGGTAGTGTAGATTAATTAAAAGAAACATACTTTCCATACTCACCCTATAATTGTGGTAAATGTAGCCACAGCTTCCCCGCTGCAGACGGACAGAGATGTGGTAACTATACTGTGCCTACGATCTCACCCCCAAATGCACCAATCCCACTAAAATATTCTTATGCAAGGAGGGATACGTGTCTTGCCCATGGACACAACAGACCTTTGAACTGGTTGGAATAGGAATCAAACCTGCCAACCTTCTAATTAGTGAATGACCTGCTCTAGCACTGGAGCCACTCTTATAGCACTCATATTGTTGACAAATATTATTAATAGATTTTGGGTAATTGCTTAAATGATTATATTTGCTCTGCAGACCCAACCCCTGATATAACAACCCTCACTATTTTCCTTCAATGCGGCCTTTTTCTTGTTGTTTTTCCCATCATATTGGTTTCAGTAGTTACACATTAATCCTGCTCTTTTACCCACTCAGAAAAAGGCCACAACTCAATCAGTCTCACATCTCTGGCAAAAAGGCGGCCTTTAAAAAATGACTCCATACACTGAGGTGACAGCCCATAGACGAGAAGAGAGGAATTAATCTCGCCAAAAGAACCAAAGAATCAAAAGCGGGCAGAAAGCTAAGGGTTGGAGGGAGGGGTGGTCAAGGCAGCAACAAGCTATGTGTATTTCCGGCTTACAAATGATACACAAATTCTGCAGCAACACACAACAGGTATACACGCACCAACAGAATAGACATGAGCAGAAAGTGGAGGCAGAGGAAGAGAAAGCAGGGGCCAATCTAACAGTGTAATTACTATTGCCCTGGGTTGCAAGTTTTTGGGATACTTCATGAAGTACTGGTCACCATACTGGAATTTCAAACTCAATTCATAAACACCAAAAGATTCTTGAGACTATTTTTGATCCAGTGATAACGGTGAAAATCAAATTAGTTATTTATTGAGTGTTATTTGAGGTAGAATGAAAAACTGCAAACAAACAACTGGACCTCAAGACTTTTGTAAAGCAATGCACACAATAGTCAACCCAATGGCTTTATATGAATTAGACCTTTCAAGGACCAAAGACTGACGTCTAGGATTAAAATACAAGGACTATTGCACAAAACAGAGACTACACTATGCCATGACTAAGCGTGGCTAAATTGGGAGCAAACCAGGCATAAACCAGGTCTAAACCATGATTAAGCAATGGTCAATGTGAATATCAATAAAATGAGTATCAATAAAATTCATGCTAAATTAACAAAATAAATGACAATTGACAAGACTTGGAAAGCATTCCCACATGAACTGAAAACCACTCATCAAAATGATGTCAGGGTTTCATATGACAATGACAATCTCTTTAAAGCTGTCTATTGTGAATCACTTGCTTATCTCATGGCAACAAACATATGTGCGCTATTTCCTATACAGTCTCTCTCTTGATCACTCCACCATTCATTCTCAAAGATGACAGTGTGTACCCATGAAACCATATTGATTTACTGTTCTGTACATGACACATCAACATGCCTAATGCTTACATACTAAATTCATGATGCAGTGATTCAAATGACTTAAGCTCGATGTCACATGTGTCTGATTGTATTGCAGACAATGTGATATGCTAGCCCCCGACTCTACTACCTATTCACGTATATACTTGGGTAAATGAGCAATGGCACTCGTTATCCAGAAAGCTGAGCTGTCATTAGTCCAACACCAAATACACCCACCAGCCCTAATGATGCAAAAACATGGCCGACTGTGCCTGAGTATGAGCTATTTCAAGAGGGTCGGAAAAAAAAGAAATATATAAAAAACTAAAAAATACTATTTGAAGAAAGGTGGAGGTTGCCGGTGGAGCTAGAGATTCTCTACTACATGGACAGATGGGCTCTTTTCGGTGGTAAAATTTGTGTCAGTTTTATTTTCCATTTTAAAGAGGAACAGGCTTTTAGCATGCAACAGCATAATCCGTCCGTCAAACGCGCTTTGATGTCCTGCTGCTTCAGTAGTCTTTGAGAGGGCTGTGGCTATCATTAAGCACTTTCAATGAGTCGCATGCACAGAGACGGCTGGATCCCCCAAAGTTTTCATTAGGCATACGAAAGAAAGCATGTCTCCCTTCTGGAAACTTCAATAAACGTATTTGTTTATAAATGGTCACTGTGTGATTAGCCAAATAAAGGATTCCTAGGGTATCTGCTATATTCTGTCTTCTTGCTCATATGCAGCTTCATTAAGGCATGGGCGTTTTCATGTCAAGGTTTCTATCATGTGTGAGGCCAATATGCTAAGAGCAAATACAGGCCTGTCACCAGTAAAAAGGGAGCAATGTAGCAGAGCTGAATTTGAACGAAGGAGCAGGCATTAAATATTCTTTTTGATTGCATATCCAGCTGTATACTCTCACACA
The DNA here is from genome assembly GCA_036025475.1 of Philypnodon macrostomus. NCBI lineage: Eukaryota > Metazoa > Chordata > Actinopteri > Gobiiformes > Eleotridae > Philypnodon > Philypnodon macrostomus. The sequence goes on from JAVQKC010113610.1 coordinate 20,985, forward strand.
GGGATTCTGCTTTTAACTCAATGTGCTGTACATAAGCACTTTGCAGTTTAACAAATATTTTTCCCCTGGCAATGTCTCAGCCCACCGGTGGTTTAGTACTTAATCCTTCCCAACAAATCCAGCTCCCAGATTCACCCTAGGGTGGGCGGGCACACTGACGTCTCTACAAAGGGAATTATTAAGCTATCTGTTTACAGTATAAAATGCATTTTGTATGACAAACAAAAGTCGAGTATAAATTCCAGCGAGGCCCCTGTGACTATAACTTAGCTCATAATGATGAAAGTGACCTTGTGCAGAAGAGTTGGGTGGGCAGGTTTTACTAATGTAGCGGTGGATACTTAAGGGAATACTAATGTCAGTTGAGGCAACATCTTAGGCCCGTTCATAGCAGGTCTTAGCCCAGGTCTCTCGCAGAATGAAGGCTCTGTTTGAAAAGGCATGTCTTCTTATCTATGCTGAGATCTTGCTCATTAAGGCCAAAGATCAAAGCGTGGGGCAGTGGGCCTCTACACACCGTGGGCTATTTCCATCTATTTATTGCCTATACACCGTTACACTTAGGGTTATCGTCCTGAGTGAACCTCAAACTGCCTCTGAGCAGAAAGCTCAAGGAAGAACGTGCAAACTCCACACAGAAAGGTCTCAGAGTTTGGGAACTGAGCCTGGAACATTGCATACATTACATAGCAAACTGGATTCTCATGGGATTTGTAAGTTTACAAACTCTCAAAAATCTTTATTGATTTTACTAGCAGTTTATTTACTACTACTAAGCTCAGGTGTATGTGTCATTGATATGTTCATTCAATCCCCTGCAATCAATCTGACTTTTGCCAGGTCAGGGTAATGTTAATTCATCTACTAAATATATTTTTATTTAGAGTCTTGAAGAGCTAATCCAGAAGACTTCATCCCACTGAGCTATATCAGCGGGTGGAGGTTTCTAAATCAGCCATGCACCAGTAACTACAGTACACATCTTACATGAAGACATTTTGATTGGAATATTAATGGAGGAATTACGTTTTAAAGGGGAACCAACTGCATCCAATTCTCCATAAAACCTAAAAACTTGCCAACAGTGTTACTCAGTTGGTAGAGCGCATGGTGCATACAAAGGAACTATAGCTTGCCTCTGGAACGTGGGTTAATGTCTAGACTCCAATAGTTTGCCAATGCCAAATGTCTCACACCGCTCTGGTCTCCTGACACCTCCTGGAAAGACCTCACTGAATATATATTATAGTATAGAACAGCAGTAAGCATAGGAGACAATCTGAAGTCTGATGATCAGCCTTAAGATAATGTGTGACTGGCCCGTGGCACTGTAGTGACCTTTCAGCAAATTACACTGTATTATACATTTTACATGACCCACCTGAGGTCCACATGCACAGTCATTACATTAACTTTCTCTTTCTCTTACATATCCGCAATGTGCACTACAACAAGTATTTTTACATTTACAAAGTGTCCAAGCATTTCCTGCAAGTTTAAAGACCATGTCTCAGCTTTGGCACCTGGCGACTTCAGAGAGTGCAGGCATAAGACATAAGGGTTTGCGTCAGTGTGTGTTTCTGGTGTTGTCCCTGTAAATAGTGATTGTGTAAGTATGGCCCATAGTTGCTAGTGTAGGCTCATTTCCCCATGTCTAGCCTGAACAACTCCATGTCTGGCTAGATTAAGTCCTAAAAAGCTGTCTGCACATTTCATTCTTCTGGTTGTGTTCAGTGTTTGATGACTGACTGAAAAGTGGAAATGTAGTATTATGTATGTATGTATGTATGTGTATGTATTTCTGCACTTTTACTTTACCTACAAACCTTCAAAGTGTGTAGAAGTTATGTTTGTGTTCTACTATAAATATTAATATTTTTACAATATGCTCTTGTATACTATATATATACACACTATATATATATTGTAGTACTCTCTTCAAAGCTTGAAAATATGCCGAAAATGAGACATTTTCATGAGACAAAACTTTTTAGTGACATGGTGTATAAATATCTGAGGGAGCAAACAAAAGCAATAAAATATGTTGAGTGTGAGCTCTCAAACCTGATTTTTCCAAAAGTCATATTATTGTGATAGCTGTCAAAATCTTAATATTAAAACATTTCTATTTATGGTGGCTAATGTTATTATCGACACATTGGGCTCTAGTCATTGTTTATTTCTCCAGCTAAGATCATAGGCACAAACATCACTAATTTATAACATTTGAGACATTATTACAAATTGGTTCATACATTTATTTTGCCGTTTAGTTTTTTGTTTTGTATTGTTTTTACCAATATTGTGTATTCATAATGGATTTATACTATAAATATGTTAACTTAAAACTAACACTTTCATGTACAAATGTAATAAATCAATGAAAATATCAGTGTTTATTGATGTGGGTCCTTGTAGTCATTGAACATATTTAAACAACTGTTGACAAACTTGACATGATAGGTCAAAGGTTGGAGGTCAGAGAGGTCAGAGCTTTATGTAATAAATGAGGTTGTGCCGTGTCTGCCCTTGTAAAAAATACAAACAAGTACAGTCCTGTTTCCACTTTTCTGTGGTTTCTTCCAGATTATCGCAATGACCACACATTTCAAGGCTGACCTTATCTGCCAGTGAAATGTGGCAAATGTATGTATCTATCAATCTGTTAGCGCTGTGATAGGATATGAGTGTTGCATTTGCATGTCTTTGTCATCACTGTCATGATCCATTGGGTCGTCGGGTATCATCACCGCGCTGCTCTTAGGGGGTCTCTCTACAGGGACATAATGGTAATGTCTGGTGGGGCCGACTGTGATGGGCATTTGAAGAGGTGTGGCATTGTGTGCGGTGCTCCTCTACACTCTACAGGACAGTTAGGACTGATGTTATTGTCGATCCGGATCTGGTAGGACATTAGGTGTCAACTGTAGCCAGATCGAAGACATGCCAGTGTGCATCCGGTCTCTCTTGGCAGACGTTGCTCATCTTTGTGCAGGTCTGGGACCTGGAGGCCTGGGTTGGATTTCTCCAAGACCTTTGATGAATGAATGAATGAATGAATGATTTTATTCGGACATACAGAAAAAAAGAATTGTACAACATTAAATCAATAGCCACAATACAGTTGATTACAGTAATGAATATTTTGCACTTCTGACTAT
>JAVQKC010113616.1:0-17837 GCA_036025475.1 Philypnodon macrostomus
TGGTGTTGGTGATGGGGTGTGTGAGAGTGGTGTTGGTGATGGGGTGTGTGAGCGTGGTGTTGGTGATGGGGTGTGTGAGCGTGGTGTTGGTGATGGGGTGTGTGAGTGTGGTGTTGGTGATGGGGTGTGTGAGTGTGGTGTGTGAGTGTGTTGTGTGAGTGTGGTGTTTGTGATGGGTGGTGTGATTTTGGTGTATGTGATGGGGGGTGTGAGCGTTGTGTTGGTGATTGGGTGTGTGAGTGTGGTGTTGGTGATAGGGTGTGTGAGTGTGGTGTTGGTGATGAGGTGTGTGAGTGTGGTGTTGGTGATGAGGTGCGTGAGAGTGGTGTTGGTGATGAGGTGCGTGAGAGTGGTGTTGTTGATGGGGTGTGTGAGTGTGGTGTTGGTGATGGGGTGTGTGAGAGTGGTGTTGGTGATGGGGTGCGTGAGCGTGGTGTTGGTGATGGGGTGTGCGAGCGTGGTGTTGGTGATGGGGTGCGTGACCCTAATGATAGCTCTCAGTAGTAGTGACGCATAAATAACATATAATTATTGTGTCTATTCTGAATGACTTAATTTTCACAGTAAACACCTCCATTTTATTTTCTTGACGTATACTTTTTGATGTGTTTTTGGTAATACACTGTACTGGAGTTGTCATATACAGAAGACCTATACGCATGTGGACACTGTATGAACGAGATCTAGACATATGGTCCGTGTATTGTTGAGTGATTGTAACATCTGTCCTCCATGTTGATTTCACAGAACACAAAATGGACTCAAGATCCTGTTCAACATCTGATTCAGATATAACTGTTCTCCATAATTACTTTATCAAAACCGTGCAGACCAAAAACATTCGATAAAAATAATAAAATAAGTAGTAAATATAATGCCCATGCCTAAAAGAGAGAAATTCATATATTCTGTTGTTGTTAGGAGGTTTCATTCTGTCAATAGATCAACAAAATCTGGCACAAAAAGGCTCTCTCAGGTGTACTGAACACATCCATACCACCACCAAACACATCAATCGAACAATCAATCTTTATACATAGTCAAGATGGTTGATGTTTCTCGCCCAAGGCCACACCGGCATTTTAATTGGTTAGTAGTCATTAGTCCTTGGAAGGATTACTGTGTGTACCGTGTGAACGAAGCAAAATGAACTCAGTATGTTTTGAGGGAATGACATTAAAATGAATGAGTTTTCTCCGACGGGTGGCTGGGCGCTCCCTTAGAGAGAGGGTGAGGAGCTCGGTCAATCGGGAGGAGCTCGGAGTAGAGCCGCTGCTCCTTCACATCGAGAGGAGTCAGCTGAGGTGGCTCGGGCATCTGTTTCGGACCCAGGACACATGGAGGGACCATGTCTCTTGGCTGGCCTGGGAATGCCACGGGATTCCTCCAGAAGAGCTGGAGTGTGTCTGGGGGGAGGGAAGTCTGGGCGTCCCTGCTTAGACTGCTGCCTCCGTGACCCGGCCGAGGATAAGCGGAAGAAGATGGATGGATGGATGTATTACTGTGCATCAATAGATTTAGCCATGCACATTATCTTCAAGACAAAACTACTGAAGGTCAAGTGTGTGAGTGAAGAACAAAAGAAATATAAGTGACTTCGGATTATTTTACTCTATTGGGACTTTCACACACAGCTATATCTAGAGTTTACAGAGATTAATATCCAAGGATTAGCTTTTCCATGGGCAAAAATGCTTTGGTGAGGACTTGCTCAGAGACAGTTTGAGAGGATGGGAGGGAAACATTATATCAGGATATGCAGAGGACCATTTATAAACTCACAACATGATGGGGGCCACTTTATTAGGTAAAGTCTACCTAATACATTGGCCAGTAACTGTATGTTCATGATCAAACAACACTGGCATAGTGAAGTTGTGTAAAAATGTCCTGTCCTTCCCCCACTGTATTTATACTCAAGTAAACACCAACTCAGGCAAATGGAAACCAGAGGAATAGGCATAATTGCATAGCCGCAAAGCCCCCGTCCCCACCATGAAGGCTGGGGGCTTCCATGGGGACCCCTTTCACTCGAGTACTACATGAACAGTCCTTGGCTCAGCCCAGAGTAGAGCTGTAATTACAGACTCAACCACAGACCAGCAAAGCCATGGAACAGCACAGCCACAAACATGCGAGAGACATTAGGGAGAAAGGGGCTATGAAAGGGGTGATTCGGTGGTAGGGCTGAATAATATATTGCAAATGTATCATTATTATCATACAGTTAAACAGAATATTAGTATATGATTCCTCAGTCTTTCCACTGATAAACTGAGTAAAGTTTACCATGTTGGAAAGCTTATATAGTGCATGTCAAGTGTCAGTTATCACTAAATATTTTCTACCGTCAGCCCTAGTCAGTGGAGCTTGTGTGAAGGAATAAAAGCAAAGAACGTGGCTGGGGGAAAAAGGGGGAGGAGCTTTCTAAGGGACATTTGTGGGACACTTTTCATTGTGTAGCTTTGTTCTCATACTCTTGACACGAGGAGGACGAGGGACTGTCACGCTTCAATACACCTGAGGCTTGACACTGTCCTGAGAGCTGCCAGTTACGAGACAGCAGCACAGGAAGTAATAATAAGGCCGTATAAACAAAGGAAAGAGTATGTCCAAACTGGCAAAAGTAATAAAACCAAGCAATTTGAGTCACACCAGGTGAACGCACATGGATTATAGACACGGGACATAAAGGCGGCTATTAAAACAGCTGCTGTGCCGTCTGGCTACACACCGAAAATCCTCAGAGCTGAACATTGTACAGATTTTTTTTTTTGGTCTGAATGGATTTGAGCCACAGCAAATAGGATCTGTCTTGTGAAGAGAGAACAAGAAACAGCATGTGTGAGCACCGTTGTTTGCATATGGCTCTTTGGATGATGTGCAGCAACAGCTTTCACTCGAATGATTGTTTTAATCGTTGGCTAAGATCATCAGCAAAGAGAAAATCCAAACTTTGTAACTCAACACAAATGTGATTTTCAGTTACCACTGCCAAGTAATGATATTTTTACACCATAATGCTATACGTATTTATCAGTCCAATGTTCCAATGTAATCATTAAGAAAGTCTTTTTAAACCTTTAACAACACTATTAAGGACAAAAAACTAAAAACTGTAAAAAAAACAAAAAGGAAGTCTCAATTCCATTTTTCATCTTCTACTTTACACCTACATCAACAAAACAGTATCCTATTGTGTTCTTCTATTCATTGCTCAACTGGCTGAAACCCCAGACCATTTAAAGACAACTGTTGGCTTGTTCGGCGTTAGTATTGCTCTGCCAAAAGAAACACAACAGTATAGAGTTAGGAATGCATGAATAAAATGCGTTTATGTTAGGCTAGCGTTGATAAAGTCATTTCAATATGAATTTCTAACTCAAGGAAATGTATTAACGATTGTAAAAAATGTGTTTAATTCTAGATTTCATTTTAGGAACCTTTACATAAAAACACAGCAACCCGGTGACATCCCATATGAAAACAGCCACAGTTGCTGCAGCTATAACTGGCAGCAGAGATAAATCTTCAGTATTTTAGAATAAACTTCTTGCCAAGAGCGGCTCTAAACCTTATCACATGAAGACATATTATCTGCTACAGGCTTTGCGTATACTATTGTTACCTAAGTGGGATGCTGATAGATAAAACATGGCCTGAGCCTCGCGGGATAATGACTATTTAATGTAGTCCCAGTTCCCACGGCGATGGGACAGAGCTCTCTGCTGCACCCCCACCGTCTTGACAGTGACACACATGGAGCGTTCATGACAAAATTTAATGTTTTCCGTCTCTCCCACACACATCGCAATACATAATAATGCATTGTTTGAGTACTGCTCTGGTGATATATTACAGTATCAGCCTCTGTTTCAGCTGTCATAAGAGAGGAGGAAATAGGAAAATGCTGTATTTGTTAAGTAAATGTCTCTCGCAAAAGAAAGCAATATGATACAGCATGTGGGGACAGCAATTCGTGAAAAACTTCAAATAGATGATCAGATTTGTTTGTATTTTGGGTGCAGATCTTTGGTTTTGGGTTATTTTGTGCAATGTGGCGCAATTTGGATGTTAAAAAGATACATAGAGGTCAGCATCTTTGTGGGCACATAATTGCACAATCCTGAAAAAAGCGCATGCACTATATAGAACTGTTATGATGGCCCCTCCATAATCATTAAAGAACAAGGAAATGTAGAAAATTGAGTGCAGTGCAGCCACAGATAATTGTTCAATTTATAAATTGTGAGCACTATTAACAGTCCATGCATTAAATAAAAAGCACTTCAATTAGTGGTGACAGCCATATTGTGTAGTAATGATGGTTTCCTGACTACTGTAGCCTTTTATTTAAAATGGTGTCAGAGAATGTGTTTTTACTCTGCACTCTGACACTATTTGATGGTGCTGCTTGGACCAGGTCTCTGGGGTAAACAGAGGGGTACCTGCCAGACTCTCATTTACCTTTTGTCTCCCTGAGCAAACAGTGAACTGCAAAGGCAGGCGAAACCTCACTGGAGCAGACGGTTACTGTTTCTCATTCTCCACTAAACCAGGTCTAATCTAGGACTAAATCAGGTCTAAACTAAGGCTAAACCAGGATTAAACCACAGATACAGGACAAGCTAACATTGAAATGCAGCTTAAAATAAACATCGCTGGAACAGATGGTTACTGGGTACTGTTTCTCATTCTCCACTAAAGCAGGTCTAAACTAGGACTAAATCAGGTCTAAACTAGGACTAAACCAGGATTAAACCACAGATACAAGGAGCTAACATTGAACTGCAGAATAAAAAAAACCCCTCATTCGAACAGATGGTTACTGGGCTCTGTTTCTCATTGTACCCATATCTGATTCAAATTTGAAATACTCCCATTGTATAACATGCTTCTTCATTCAGCAAAGTGTGTAACATCTGCTGTGCTGTAAATGTTAATGATTATCGAGGATATTTATTGTGTTAGGGAACTTTCCAATCTGGATTCGCTCCACAAGAAAGAAGCAGCGCATTTAATTCTAAACTATTCCCAATGGCTGTTTGTTTGAGGAGGAGAGGGCGTAATGACCAGACGCAGTGGCACAGCAGTCGTATGTTATCCACCAGGGCAAGGAAATGATAACGTTTCAGGTTGGTAGCACGTAGCATTGGCCCAACCGCATGCACCAATTCGTGGATGTATGCTATAGACAGTATCTTGTTTTAATGTGTTTATTAATATATGTGTACTAGGTCTCAAACCAGGCCTAAACTAGATCTCTGAATCAAGTCGGAACCAGCACGAATCCACGATTATAGTAACGCAGGAATAAACCAGGTCTAAAACTAGCCTAAACCATGTCTAAACCTGGTATAAACAGGGCTGGATTCGGACTAAATCAGATCTAAACAGTGATCAAATCTGACAAAACCAGAAATGCAAATCTAAACTAGGGTTAAACCAGGCCTAAACTAGATCTCTGAATCAAGTCGGAACCAGCACTAATCCACGATTATTGTAAAATGGAGTAAACCAGGTCTAAAACTAGTCTAAACCACATCTAAACCTGGTATAAACAGGGCTGGATTAGGAATAAATCATATCTAAACAAGGATCAAATCTGATGAAACCAGAAATGCAGATCTAAACTAGGGTTAAACCAGGCCTAAACTAGATCTCTGAATCAAGTTGGGACCAGCACTAATCAACGATTATAGTAACCCAGGAATAAACCAGGTCTAAAACTAGTCTAAACCTGGTATAAACAAGGCTGGATTAGGACTAAATCAGATCTAAACATGGCTTAAATCTTCTGAAACCAGAAATGCAGATCTAAACTAGGGCTAAACAGAAATACATGGAAACCAGAAAGAAAAAGCGAACTCATCCAAATCTGAACCAAACATATAAAACACAAAACCAGCCGTGGGTCTAAATCCTAGTGACTTCTCTGGAAAGAAAACTGCCACATTTCAGGTTGGTAGCGCGTATCATTGGCCCAATAGAGTTTTTCACCGATTTCCATCTAATACTGGTGCATACTGCGTCGATACAGAGGCAAAGCAAGGTTCACAGCACAAGCCCACACATATGCCCCTCAAGCTGCATTGAGGCATTTCAAATGTCAAGGGGATGCATCAGTTCCCCAGCAATGGAGCTTCTCATCTCAGTTCAGGCACAGCAATGATTCATCCCTATAAGAAACACTGGAAAACAGCCCCATTCCATTTTGTTCAAAGAAACAAATCAAATGACACACAGGCATATATTTAGACCTGCTATAAATTGTATACTATATTTGTATAGTATAGGGCTTGACATTAACTTCAGCTTACTGGCCATTGAGGCAATTACAAAGATATATGATGTTCACTAGCCACAGTTTATTATTTAGGTTTAGTGTATTAAAAGCTGACAAAAAGTTTAGAATATCCATTGTTGACACTCAACATAAATATATAATAAAAAAACAAGCTTATACACATGTCATGACACACTAATGTCAACTCTGTTCTATTAATGGGTCATTTAGGCCTGAACTAGTTAAATTGTATAATAAAAGTCACCCAAAAATTTGAATAGTGAATGTGCTTGACCAAATTTTAAATACCTGCATTTGGCAGGCTGGCTGGTAATGTCAAGCCCTGTTTTGTATACAACATAAAAAGTAACTGTAATTGTGGCCTATGGGTGACCAAGAAGAGGTAGGAGGAGACTTTTCTGTAGTGTAAACAGTAAATGAGAGGACTCTGACCCTCCCCCCACCATCCCCTGGAACTTAGCTAAACAATCCCGCCATAGTTTCGGTGCTATGACGCAAAATAAACACTACATTACCTGACCAAATGGAGAGATGACATCAACCCCTGATACTAAATACAGCAACTGTCAGAAAGCACAGAGCAGCCACAGCAGGTAAATGAGTTACAGACAGTTTGGCTGAAACTAAAACAGAGAAGTTCAGATATCACAAGAGAGTATCAGGAATGTCAATGTCCTTGGTCATTTTTGAGTGTGTTTTGCCCGTTTAAAAATACCCTAATCGTATTTTTTTGTTATACATTCTTCAAGGGATCCTATTTACCCAGCTCAACATACAAAAGTTGTATTATGTTTCATTTCTGTATGCTGAGACGCTGAAGACACTTCACCTTTCTACGTAAAATGGTAAAGAAAAACCTTCCATTGTCGACTGTAGTAGTAATGTTGGGCACGACCAGCAGGGGGAAGGAGGGCCTTAAAGTGACACCTAATCTCTAAAAATACAGAAAATGGAAATATATATATATACAGTGCAGCATTTAGATATCACAAGAGCCCCTGAGTATGGCATCAGTAATGAAATATCCTGGCACTAGTGCACTAAAAGCCACCCATTATCCAGAGTTACTGCACTGGGGAGCACTTAAACAAAGAAGACATTTAGTCAACAAAGCCTCTCATCGTCAGAACAGGCTTTGCGGACACAATGATGAAGTTATTTTTCAATAATTCAAAAGTTTGCCAGGGCTTTCAAACCAGGGGCAGCTGTTAGATGTCTTAATAGGAGTGAGGCGATCAATAAATAAAGAGAAAGCCACAGGGGTGCTGCAAAGTGATGCATTATGGCCTTGAGGTGGCTCAGGGGTGGATCGTATAGTATAAGGACAACAGTGGGACGAGGTTACAGAATATGATGCAGACGGATTTGGGGGGAGTTAAAGGGGCCAATGAGAGTGACATGCGCAAGGGTCAGACATGGTGAGCAGATTAGAGCACTCAGGATATTAAAGCTGGCGAGGACGGACTGCAGACGACACACACCTCCTGGGGAAGTATTACTGTATTACTAGAGCAGAGTGATAATTCATATTTAAGTTCGCGTTATCAGTATTTTACATATGTTTGGATCTTAAAGGGCCTTGGTATTATAATTGTTGATGTTACGTTCTCATCGAACTTATCTGTATTTTGCTTTATCCATTTTTTTTAGTAGTCCTGCATGCTGAGGCACTGACCTTCCTAAGAGCTGCATACATGAGACAATAACAACTTTCTATGTTCCATAGTTTGCAGTAGTTCCAGCAGTGAAGTGGTTGAGGATATGATCTGAATGTAAGGGCTGGGAAAAAGCAACTGTCAAAAACCATATGATTTAAAAAAAAGTTCTAAAATGTGAAATGCTAGTCTAATATATATTTAATATAATTCAGTGACAGTTTGAATAGAGGCATGGTATATTCCTTTATCGTGTATGTTTAATGTTAAACATTGAATAAATAAATATGAGGCATGAGTATATTTTTTTTCCCATAAAGTTCCGGCATGTCACAAAATGCCAGACCGAAGCAATGCAGGATTATCTGAGATAATGAATTGTCAGGAACTTAGTATGGAGCAGCTCAACACAAGAACTTTCCTTCCTTATACTTCAAGCTAAACATGCCATGAAATGCATATAAATTTCTGCCAAAAAGTGCTGAGGAAGAGTCTGGCCTTGGACACTCATGCATGACAAATCCTTCTCTCACACCATCTGTTTCATTGTCCACAAGTACAGATAAGTCTAGCATAGAGGACAAATAGTGCATGCTTCCATGTTCACAACACAATTCAAACTTTGACTTTGTGATCAAAAATGGACTAGACTTTTTGTTATTTGTAAAAAAAAAAAAAACTGACATTGATCCTTATGTGATCTTTGAAAACGGCTCTGGATGAGTATAAATCCATACAGACCATGAAAGGTGACCTTTGGAAATACTGGTACTCAATACTGGAGTATTGTTTTAAGTTTGTGACCTGTGTTGACCTTTAGAAGCTGAGTTTTACTTTACTTTTATGAAAGAAAAGTAAAAGGAGGTCGCCAGCTTTAGCACATGATCACAACCTCACCTAAGGAAGAAAGAACACATCCTTAAATGAATAAAAACACTCCTTGATCTATGGACCATTCCACTCTTAGCATAATCTCAGAAGAATTGATTAATTCTTTGCTTATTATCAATTCTTAAAGATGTGTGAATAAATAGCACAATGCATGTCATCAAAGTGCATGGCTAATTATGCCTGGGACAGCAGGAAGTGCATCCAGCACCGAACACTGACATGGTAAGCTATTTTTCCCCAGCAAAGCTGGCGCAAGTCATTTATACAGCACAGCCATTAACATATAGGAGAGGGATTTCACACTCCAGCTGGAGTGGGCAGTGGGCTGCTGCCCCAGTCTGCTATCAATTAACAAGCACACTTAGTATGTGTCTGAGTCATGGGCACCACGGGACTAGGACAAATGCTGTGCATTTGCTCCAAACAAGTGTTATCCAAATAACATCTTTACATTTCATGTTTTAAAGAAACATCAGTCCAACCAAACTGGAATGATTAAAACAAACTGAAAATATCAAGCGCATCCTGTAATGAACCATCAGAGCATGTACAAGAAATGAAATACAAATAAACACGATTATGAATTTTGCCCTGTAGCCATATCAGTTGGCATGGATTAGTATACACCAGGAGCAGGATATGCTCTGTTGCTGGGGCTCATGAAGCTGTGCTACACTAATCTAATCTTTGAACTTGTTGCCCTATCTTGTAATTTAAAAGTCCTTTAAATGTATAAAACAAAGTGTTATGCTAAACAATGTTACATTAAAAAGTGAGTGACAAAGATGAAAGACCAAAGATGGCCTGGTGTACTTGATACTTAGTACTTGATTGATATTCTCAAAAGCATCTATAAGTGATGTATGTTTCTGCCTATTGCCAAATTCCTCTTGGTCCTCCAGTGAACGTTTTATCCCGAGGCCTCTTTGAAATGCTTCTCAGCAGAGCTCAGCCCAGAGCTGAACCATTTCCTTAACCACGACCACAGACTCTTTTCCATGGTGAGGCCGGCTCCATGTTCCACATACATATATTCAATGGAATGCTCACCACATTCAGGACCATGTTCATATTCTGCTGCATGTGCTTTGCAGCTGGATGGAGTATTGTCTTTCTCACCAGCCTCTCGAAGGACTTTCTCATGGCTCAGTATGCTCCAAGTATAACATACATACATAGAAAGAGCATAGAAATACCTGGCATCAAGAAGCATCTGTGGAAGTATCTTCTGTGGCACAACATAAAAACACGATAATACACAAAGCGCTTCAAATTTTAAGCCCAGTTTAGCTTCTCGGTAAAATACAACAAAAGAAGCGGTTCTCATTATTTTCAAGGGCATCTGGACGTTCTTATTTTATCTTTTTTTTTACTTTGTTTTCAGTGGCAAACTTTAAAAGAGCACATGGAAAAACAACACGTTAATTCCTTTCAGAAGGAAGCTGGCGTGGAGACATGAGCAGGGAACCACAAAGCCACAGTAAGGAGAAAGAGGCAGACTGCAAACTGAGTCGATCTTATACGAGTTACTACAGACTCTCCTCCTGGACGTTGGATTCATATTGACACATGGACCTTTGAGGTAAATCTCAAGGGAATTCACTATAGAACAAAAAGGACAGAGAAGAGACAGAAAGAGAAGCAATTAACTGTAAGAATCAAAAACTGTACAACAATTCTGATTACCCCTAGTGTAAAAACTCCTGAGTGGGTGGGCTGTGGGCTTGTGGGAAATAGAGGAAATTATCTCATGAGGGTTAGGTCTGAAGAGAGCAGCATCTAGAAATGTAAAAAAAAAAAGATCACGTAAAAGCGTTTTGGTAAAGGTACTGATATGTACGTCAAGATTTAAGTCCTGACAAAACTGCCACACAATGAAAAAGGAACGTTCTAGAGTCTGGATTAAATAATTTAATTTATTACAGGATTAATGAGAGTATTGTGCGTAATCTTTGTGGTACGCTTACCATATTCAGTTGGTCCAAAAGTAAAAAAATTAAAATGGAGCTACCAACTGGCGATAGCAATTGCGTGGTTCAGTGTCATTTGAATGTGGCCAAATTGTAACTGTGCGGCTGCTGTGTGACTTACACAGCGACAGCTCGGGCTATTAACTGGAATCAAAACTGTGCCATAATTACCTTCTGTGTTAAGAGATATGCTGTAGTTAAACTTCACGGTACGCCAATTCAAGACACGGAATGCACACGGATTCATGGAGAAATGAGCCTGCGAGAATGAAATGAGTTTTGGCTTGTAGGGCTAAGATGAAACAAGAAGAAAAAGTATAGCTGACAAAGCCTGATAGTGTATTACTATTGATCAGACGCAAAGAAAGTGAAGCAAGGCAGTCGTGGAGAGATTCAACGACTCAATTAGTCCGTATTGAAATCCCTGTCAGTCACTCAGGAGTGTAGCCAGTAGAGAAATGCAGGGCTTTTTAGAGAGGGAGGATGATTCACATGATGGGCTTAAGAACAAACATGGGAACCAAGTACTTTCAGGAATTCCAATGCATTATTCATTAATATATTATTTTTAAGGTCTTGATAGCTCAGAGTGCAATTGGCTACACTGACAGGAGGGCCATTGTGTGATTGCTATATCATAATAGTGATTCATAATAGTGCCTAGGGATATGTGATGTGAATAACAATTCCCCGTGAATAACAATTCCCCATGTGGATCAAAAGAGTTGATCTAACTTCACACTCTATTGAAGGAACACATATTATGGTACTCTACCTCTGCAGAATACTGTACTTTATCACAACAACTTGGGGGAAAATACCTCTTATGATGGTATTGAACACACATCTTTTGCAATGCATTTCCCCCAGTTGTAATCATTCACGTGAACACCTACGCCTTGACATTAATAGCTTTGAAATGTGCTAACCGGGTCCGGGCTACCTCTGCGGTCGGCTCCAACACACAAAAGGCCTGTCCGGAGGGAGTCGAGACAAAATAGCGATACTCTGCATGAGCACACTTTTTCCTCCGGGCTGCAAAAGTATTATTTCGAGCTCTTACCCTCACCAGCCTTTCCTTACTGTGTCTATAGCTGGGGCTGCTCATTGTTTGACAGGATTGACAAGCTCCCTTGCAGAGCTGATTAAAAGCTTTAAGGTCAGAGAAGTGGGACAGATATCGAGCGAACACCTGTCTGCTCGCTGAGAGGCCGTCCCATGCTGGGTGTGTCCTCCACAGGCCCACGATCAATGGCTCCATTAAAATACACTGTGGACTCCAGGACTGAACTGCTTTGGCTTGCGAACCACCTTGTTGCTTACTTATTTTCTTGTGTGGTCAATTCAAAATAAGGAAGTGAGTTTGTCTCTTCAAATGGCATGAGGTACATTTGAATTCACTTGTGCATCAGCTGGGTGATAACAAATGAAACACATTACTGATTCAGATATCTTAGCAGAAAATGTTCTTCACTATTACCGCACCAATCTATAAAGTGAAACTGAATACTATAGCCTCAAACCTATATACTCAATGTTGCTTTCATCTTTAAATTCCCAAGTTAGTATCATTATTCTATTTTCTCACTTCGTTAACTATTACCCAGAATTGGACACCTAGTCCATGCAATTAGTATTATAATATGGTTTAAAATTATGTCTCAATTTTCAGCTCCAAACATAGCTCTATCCAATAAGTGTTAGAAAAATGTCACCATTTACATTTGCTAAGGGTGATTGCACTTAAACCATTATTTTATTCCTTTCTGGACTAATGAGCACGAAGCACTAAGAATAAATTGATAACTGATTTAAATGATGATGACAAACATGTTTACACTATTAAATGAAGTGGTAAATTAAATCTTTCACCTAATAACAATTGCTCCACATTACTAATCCGAAGAGGCAGCTGTGTTATATGGTTGTGTTAGTACATTTAGTTTAGTTTGATGCACATTAGGCACAACAGTGTGTTCCTCACATGGCGTGCTCAAGTAGGTGTGAGGACGGGCTTGTGTTATTGTGTCACATATCCCTTAGCAAACCAGTATGTACTTTGACTGTTTATTTATATTTTACTTTTTTTAAGCTATGTGAAAAGTCATTTTAAATTGTTTATGTATACCTTCTGACTTATATAATATTAGTATTTACTATAACTTCTAATCAGTTAATGTTGTTTGAGCAACAATTACCTTTCTCTGTAAGACATAGCATTTCAAAGTCACTTAAATATATCTTTCTTCTTCTTCTTCATTCTTATGCATGGTTTGACCTTCAGCAGGCCAGTGTCAAACCTTTGTTTAAATATATTGGGATGATGCAATGTTATAGTGATTAGAATGAATTAATGAATGTGGTGGTGGTTGGAGGGGCTGTAGGCGCAGACTGGCAGCCACCCCCTCTGTCTGTCGGTGTGCCCCAGGGCAGCTGTGGCTACACAAGTAGCTTACCACCACTCGGTGTGACTGTGGAGTGAATGAATAATGTAATGTAAAGCGTCTTTGAGTCTTGAGAAAAGCGCTGTATAAAACTAATGCATTATTATTATTATTATTAGATGTTTGAGATCACAATCAGGTACACAAGTCTACCTTATAATTGGCCACTGACTGTAAACAGCTAACACAATGCTTTTTTGCCACATCTTGCGCTAATTACAACTGCCATTCATTTTGGTGGTATATACGTGTCAAGTTTGTATTTTTATACGTAACACTTTTTTCCCAGTGGTGCTAAAAATGGCATTGGTGGAAAAAAATCTTCTTCTTTGCCCTTCACAGACTTCAACTGTGTCCTTCATCTTTACCCGAGACACACTTAACAAGGACCATACCAAATATTTTAGCAGAAATGTACCAAGCTTTGAGAATTGCAAAAATCATGTTTCTCCAACACACGTTAAAAGGCTGGCATTTCAGGGTGGAATTGCTGTAAAGAGATGCTAACACAGCAGCACATAAAGGCTAATGCAGGCCAGAGACAAGTAAAGGCCAGTGAGCTGTGACAGGTGCATTCCTCGTAGGCATAATCTGCTGTTTAATCTAGTTTCAAGTTATTTATAATTCCAGACTGTGTTAATTCATGTTCAGTGTGCATACTGGCCAAGTAATTACCACTGGTACTCATTTACAAGTGATAGATATGTATGAGGAGAACACAGCATAAACACTGGTTATGTCTAAAGTCCTGTTTAAACACAGACAAAATACTTGTAAGATCATATTTGTCAAAACTGCATACTAAAAATACTCTTAGTTACTGAGTAGTATGAATGTGAAAACTGTGAGGGCTTTTAGAGCTTCTGGTTCAGCCTACCACTCATGTATGTACGCTCACGTGCTGGAGCCTGACATAGACAAGTCTTCATACATAATAGATGTGTTGGAGAACATGGAGCACAGAGGATATCACAGGCAGAATGCAAAGAGAAAATAATACATTTGTCACTAGATCTGAATCAAAAGCTGTTCTCTGTTGTTGATTCCACATCTACATTGCTTGTCAATGTAAATGAAAAAAACATACCATAGAAAGAGTATAGTTATTGTCAAATGAATTAAATTATGGCTATATTGCTGCTGTGTTTCCTTTAGATTGACAATTAGTAACATTATAATTGTGTTCATGCCATAATAGAGAACACACTGTATCAATTGAGCCACAGCGGCGTATTTCATAACAGGGCGAGAATAATAATGTATCAGCTTATTGTTCCTAATGTAAGCAAATTATCCAACAAAATACCAATAATATAGACTTTAACTGCATATATTTTCTTCTCGCAACGATCAAAGATGTTTGTTTCTTGGGAGGTGCGAGTGTTCATACTGCACAGTAATTAAATTTGTATTGTGTTCCTATTCCCCAAACAGTAACATATTTAACAATTATTATGCCATAATTTTGCTATAGTTTTGCAATGCAATTTATTTTATGAATACAAATCACTAGTCCATTTTTATTCTGTTGTCGTGGGCAGAATGGAATAAAAGACTGTTACATATTTATATAAAGATTTTCTAGTTTGCTCGGTTGCGCTAAAATGAAACTCGTTGTGACCCACTTACAGACTGGATACAAGGTGATGAACAATGTGATGACCTTCACTCGTGAGACCAAACAGACTGAACTGGTCACAGTCTCTATGCACATTCATATGTTCTTCTCTTTTACCTTACGTCTCTTACCTGGGAAGTACTGGGAAATTCAATTGCCTAAAATGTAACAATGGTATGGCATACACACTTCCACATCTGAGACAGAAAGCTCTGTGCCCTATACTGAGGACAGAGCTCCCCTTGCTGCTCTATGTATTCACTTTCCTAATGCGCTGCCGATCCCCTGCAGGGTGAGCAGGCCGGCACAGGCCGAGATGACGCCCCTGTCTTTCCCACAGCTCAGCTGGCTTGACTTTGCTTGGCTGATGAACTGTGACAGAACACAACTCAAGGTTGCTTGTGCAGCTTTTTGTTTGCCAGGCCAGTCAAAGAAAGAGTGAGAAAGATTGTTCAACTCTGTTGATGACTTTAACCTTCGCATCAGCTGGCTCTGTTGTGTGCCACAACTGTTGTGACACCCACCAGTGCACACCTGAAGGATCCCTACTGCACACCTTACAGCCTGTTATAATACTAAAAAGAAGAAGAAGGAGACAAACAACACCAGAACCTGCCCAGACATGATAATCATGAGTCATTTCAGATCCAGGTATCCATCAAACTACAGTAGAACCTGCTTCACAGGTCTGTCTGAAACAGGATCGATGCTGGTGCCATGACTCTAGTGCTGTTCTATATCTGAGAGGTATTTAACTCAAATGCCCATTGCCATTGATTATGGACCTCAAAGTACAGTGTAGAATTTCTGCTGGTATTTTAAGTTATTCTTCCCCTCATCTGTGAGCATTCACATGCTGTACTGTGAGGGTTGTTATTATGGGCTTGATGTTAACTCTATGTGTCAGAAATACAAATGGCCAATGTCTACTATATATATACTTGACATAAAAAACATTACCTCATTGGTGGAGGTAAAAACGTTTGCTGGATTCAAATGTGGCACATAAACAGGCCAATAAGCTCCAAGGTGAAAAAAAACATCAAGAACGCCCTGACATTAGATCAATCAGTGAAATTATAGTGTGCTCTATGTTTTTTTTTTATAGAAAGCAATGCTTGGGTGCTTCACAATGTAGCTTTTAGCTCTTAAATTGATATTTTGTGTTAAGGCACCAGAATGTGTTGCTGTCCAAATTGTATTGTCAGCATTAGCTAACGGAAAATACAGCAAAAACCTTGTGCGTTTAATTTTTATAGGTCTAACACACCTAGCAGTTACAACCTCCATCGTGTTCACACCCTGCTTTGTTAACTCAGTCTGTCTCAGGACCATCCCATGCCTCCCTCTGTGTTTACTGTTGCCATTTAGCTCAAGGCAAGTACTACCTACTTACTCAAAGTAATTCCAGGGACATGGCTTCATTTCAGTATGAGGAAATTATGAAGATTTTTTTTCCCTTAAAATTACCTTGTTGGTGCTGTTTGTTAAACCCTACCTAGGGAATTTACCAAGGAAGGTGTGCAATTATCAGGTATTACTGTTTTAGCAGCTAAGCACATGATCCTTGTCAGTTAGCGCTAACCCCTGTTCAAATAATCCAAATAACAGTTCTGCACAGTGACACTAATCCACCTCAAAAGATGCAACACTGTATTTGCCGTGTATTTTAGCTAAAGGCTAATTTAGCTGACTCTGCAAATACGTTGCCCTCAAGGGAAATCTGTGTGTATAAATCACATAAGTATTATGACCCTTAAGGTGGATCTCATTATTTGATTATTTGATGGTACTTGACCATTATTTCCATTTTGAAGCTAGCTGTCAATCATTTCACTCTATTAGTAGACACTGGAACATCAAATTAACTTATATTCATTTTTTTTTTTTTCCAATAGCCTGAAAAATGTAATGCAGCAAAACATGGATGGGCTGTGACATATCATCATTCAAAGAATTGCTCAAAATATGCAGACAGTATTGTGTGAGGTTGCTTGGTCGACTCTTTGGCTCTTTTTCATATATTAAATATCTTATCCATATAGAAGGCCAGGTATGTAGAAACTACTAAGTCTATTCCTTCTGTTGCAATTTGTCTTTACAGATATACAGATATTACAGACTAGAGATGCCCTTGAAGCCTGCACTATCTGAAACAGCAGCACCATTAATCCAACCAGAAGAGAGGCAATTCACAGAGATACTCTCAACGTTATGGTACTGCCAATTAGACACATATTTTGTATAACTTATATAATGTGAAAGGTGATTGTGAAACGATCTGACCTGAAATGACTTCCTCTAAGACCTTGGGCTGCTAAAAGGATTAAAATGAACAAGATGCAGTTTGCAATTTTATCTCGGCTAATTAGTCAGTGTCTCCAGTGTGGGCAAAAGAGCCATTATCACTAAATGCAGTTGGTGGAAGCATCACACAATACATCGAACATTTATTTTCATTTATTTTACTATCACAATATTGGAAATCAGAATACCAGTATAGTAGTTATAGTCTTTTTTTTAACAAGATTTGCACTTAAAATAATTGCCCACACAATCTAATACAAATAGTCAGATTAAGTCAGAATTTATTTTAGTTTGGTGTTTTTCCTGATTTTTTCCTGATTGATTCTGATTTCGTTCTGGTTTTCATCCAATTTGACGATATAGACTTTTCTATTTCTGCTTAAATTTACTACATCACAAATCACACCCAATTGCAGTCATATCTCTTCTTATTTTTGCAATCGTCAATATAGTTATCACCTCTAACATAATTTTTAAAAGTTATTATTATTATGCAGCCATAGCTAGTGAGTATCTCCTCTTCTAAAGACAGTTACAGTGAAGAAAACAAGTATTTGAACACCTTGCTATTTTGCTATTTCTCCCACTTAGAAGTCATGAAGGGGTCTGAAATTTTCATCGTAGGTGCATGTCCACTGTGAGAGA
>JAVQKC010113636.1:0-21368 GCA_036025475.1 Philypnodon macrostomus
GGCCACTGGCTGATGTACGAGCAGCCCCACTACAGAGGCAGAATGATGTACTTTAGACCTGGAGAGTACAGGAGCTTCAGTAACATGGGAATGAGCGGCATGAGGTTCATGAGCATGAGACGCATCATGGATTCCTGTTATTAAGTTTTTGATGTAAAACCAAATAAAAATATCTAGAAATTACAATACCTTGTGACACATTTAATAAAGCAGTTAGAGATATAGTTGTATCAGATAAAACATTATAAAATTATCCAGCCAGGATATTAAAAAACAAACATACAAACAAAAATGAAAGCGAGAGAGAATCCCTGTTCTAATATCACTGATTAGATGTGACACATCTAATTTATTGTTTGCATTCTATAAAAAACAACAACCTAAAAATATCATAACTGTATTGGTAATAACTGATTACAAGTAAAAAAAATACCTAAACATAAAACTTATATTGATATATTTAAAAAAATCTAATTTACTGGACAACACACATAGTTTTAGAATTTGTTTCACACTTTGTAAGGCAGTATCAACTGTACGACCTACAGTCACCTACAAGGACGATACTACAAGGCTATAAATCAATGAACATTCATCTTTGTATTTAAAGGTAGAGAATCACAATAGGCCTTACACAGCCATTGAAATTATGATACAATAGGGAAGGGCACAGCATGTTGTTTTGATGATTGTCTGACCTAAAAGAGCATAAACAATACTACTGTATGCCTTGTGGTGTTTTCTAGCCTAGCTTTACAGACTGTAATGATGAGTTAATATGTGTTAACAGGACAAAACAGATTTTCCTATAAGTAGTTAGATACCAGTGGCAAATATTACTATTTATTTCTATGTTTATTTGATTGAGGACAGTGCACATTAATGAAGACTTTACATTTTCATGACATTGTGTAAATATGCCAGATTTAGCTAGAAGCTACTTTCCATCCGTTACCTGCCATTTAAGAATAGGAAGCTTTTATTGTGTTTGCACACGTGCAGCAAAATTATATTTGGTTAAACTGTGTTCAGATTTGTAAAAAGTAAATGTGTGGATTCAAAACTGGTAACATAAAAAAACACTTGTTTTACTATTGATCATCAAACAACTGATTATATAACTGTAGGTCTTAACTATTCATTGTGTTTATAGTAATTGTTCAAATGTATTATATAAATATATATAAATATATTTTAGAAAACAAAGCTTAGATTATGAATGACACATGGTTTTATTAAATCAAAAATACAATTAGCACATGTCAGTGATACGCCTCATGCTCAGGAACCTCATGCCGCTCATTCCCATATTCATGAAGCTCCTGTACTCTCCAGGTCTAAAGTACACCATTCTGCCTCTGTAGTGGGGCTGCTCGTACATCAGCCAGTGGCCGTCCATCACGTGGCAGGACATGCAGTCGTTCATACGATAACGATCCATGATGCTATCACAGTCATCCATCAGCTCGTACATCTGACCTCCGAAGTTTTCTCTCTCGTAGATTCTCATCCTGAAGGTACCTCTGTGCTGTAACACAAAGATTTGAAATATCAATAAACTCAAAAGTATTAAATTATTAAATAAAAATTATTAAAATTGAGCAATTATTATTTCTCTCACATAGGGGATCATTCTGCAAGATCTGATGGAGTCAAACATCATTCCCATGCTCATCATGCGCTGCATATCATGATACTCTCCCCTTCTCAAAAAAAACTGCATGCCCATGTAGTTGGAACGTTCGTAGACCATGAAGCAGCCGCTCTCCACCCTGCAGGACTGGCACCTGCTCAGGTAGGAGGACATGTCAGAGCAATCGCTCATGCACTCATAGGAGCGACCCTGGAAGTTCCTCTCCTCGTAGAAGACAATCTGAAAAATGTTGATTTGACTTTTATACAATCAGATATTTAAAATAAAATACATCTGTTGTGTAGAAATATAAGTGAACCTTACCTTGCCCATGGTGATGGTTTATGATGTTCCCAGTGGATAGTTCAACTCGCTCTGCCAACATCATGATACCGCTGCCTTTTTATACAAAATCCTAGGGGCCAAAAGGTGTTGTTATTCAAATGTACAAAGCTGATGAATTAGCAGTATGTTTTTGCTGAACGAGGCCTATAAATGTGTAACAATAGATCTCTCTCCATACATTTCTGGCAGCAGTCATCTGTATTGTCTATTACAGCAATAAGCTTTGTGTGTTTTCTATTCTCAGTCAGAAGGTTCGTCCCGTACAGTAGACTCTGATCATCAGTGATGGAAAGCATGTGACATCAGGCCACATCTCTCCCAAACCTAAGATAAACAAACCAACAACTCAGATACAATTTCACTAAGCTAGGTGGTCATCTGCACTCAAGAGCACTGTGGTCATGCGTCACATAAATTAAGATAAAATGCTGTTCAAAGTAGGCATGTGCAAAATACAAAAATGTGCAATAATAACATTTGATGTAAACTGGCAATAAATGTTGTTTAAATAAACAAGCATGCAGTAGAGTTTATAATATAGCCACAACCTCATTAATTTTAAATTCCGAACTTGACCTAAATAGCAAGTGATGTTTATATTTACCAGAGTTTGGATGCTGGACTTTTCTTCCAGGTTTTGTACCGAAAAAATAGAATTATCGGTAGCATGGATGAAAGCGCTCTAAACATCCATAATAATGTGTTTGATTTAGGCTTGGGTAATGTTAAGTCTAAGTTTTGAAAAAAAAATCAGTCTTGGTTCTGCATGTAGGCTACTAGTTGGAAAATTAGCAGTTAGCTTAGCATGTTTTGCTAATTAGCTTAGCTTTTGTACTTGAGTATACAGCCTCCACAATAAATAATTGCCAGTTGATATTCAAAAGTAGTTTTTACGTATGTTTAACCAACAATGTGACCATTACCTGCCCACAGTTGCTAGTAATAGAATACTGTAGTTTAAAACTGCAAAAAAAATGGTCACTTAAGGTTGAATTACCAAAATAATTAACGTAAGTAAAATATTATTTTGCAATAATTTTATATACAATATCCCCATTTTTACCTTAAAATCAATTTCAGCAGCACAATATATATATATTTTTAATTCTTTTAAATGATTTATATATTTTTATTTTGTAAATGTGTGCCCTCAGCTAATGCTATAAAACTGCAATTTAAAACTTTAGCATTGGTGGAACATAAATTAGTTAAAACTAGTTTAATTTTTTCAGTTACCCCTATATATAAGAAAAAATATATATTAAAAAATGCAATACCCTGAATCGACCTAGCCATATTGCATCTACATTTAAAAAATAAAATAGGTCTATAGGTGAAAATGTAATGCTGTTAATTTAATGTATTAAGGTTTAACAAGCACACAGGTAGTATTTATTTTTAATAGCCTATTTATAAATGTAAACAAGGCTATATATGCTGCCTATTGTGGCTAGATCTACAATGATCAGCAATAAAACACTCAGAGTTTAAAAATTCAACATCTTTAATAAACAAAGTGTTTTATATTTACAGCAAGGTTGCTTAATGGCTAAAATTCAGTGACCCTCCTGAAGGACCCCACAATGGCGCAGGTGGCACACCAGTCTCGGTACCTCCTGTACTCCCCAGGCCTTAGGAAGTACTGTCTGCCCCGATAGTTGGGATACTCATAGAAGATCCAGTAGCCATTCATAACGTTACTGGAGTAAACATGGCGGTGATGGAAACGGTCAGACACACAAGGACAGTCATCCATGAACTCCATCATATGACCACTGAAGTCAGGTTTCTCATAGATTCGCAATCTGTAGGAGCCACGGTACTATTGGGATAAAAAAAATAATAATTAAGAAAAGGAATAACAGATGTATTAAGATGGAAAACAGTGAAAGGGTAACTGCTTTTCTAATCCTCTGTGCCTCACCATTGGAATCATCCGACAAGAGCGAATACAACTACTGAAACCCATCCATCTCTGATAGTCAGAATAGTCTCCCCTCCTCATGAAGTACTGGTGGCCCATAAAGTTAGGTCGCTCATAGATCATGAAGCAGCCACTCTCCACCCGGATTGAGTTGCAGCGGCTGAAGTACGAGTGAAGGTCTGTGCAGTCATTGCTGCACTCATAGCTTCGACCTTGGAAGTTCTTGTCCTCGTAAAAAATAATCTGGTGGAAATTATGTTATTTAGAAGTGGCACAAACTAAACCTACTAATTCAATATCAAACACAGTTAAAGTTGTCTATAGAGGGTACATTAATGGCAAATTATATGTTTATACTTCATCTAAACAGAGAGAGAAAACAGTACTTACCTTGCCCATGGTCTCCGTTGGAGAGATTCCCCATGTTTTCAGGGCTTTTTATACTAGCTCTTGACAAACAAAGCATTGTTATTCAAATTCTGCCTCATAGCTATAATTGAAGGCTACTGGCACATGTTTACCTTTTTGTTGGAGCACAACATTGGGGCAGAAATATGGATTTGTATTTGAACAAGGATAAATAATTAACTGGTTTGGTGTTTTGACATGCATGGACAAAGGAAAACACTAGTATGGTATCCACACATCCAGAGGACAATAGCCTCAGAACAATATGGAACAACCCTCTAGCATTAAATATGTTGTGTAACGGAGCAGGTACACTCAGTCCATAGCCTGGCCTTAGCAAGCCCACTGTATGCAAATAAGTAAGTCTGCCACATTTTGTACTGTATGTTACTCTGTATGTTTTATCAAGTTTCAGTGTTTCAGTAATGGCCGAATATTCTCATAAGGTACAGTAGCGTGTGTGTAATATGAAATACAATAAAAATATTTTCTGTATTGAAATTCTTCTATGATCTACACCTTGTCTATAGATCTAGATATCATAGAGATGATTTCGTTTAGATATACTATTATTTAGTCAAGATAATGGACAATGTCCTTACTTATATATATTTGTGAGTATTGTTAAAAGGCATGTCATGTTTTGTATGATATGACATGACATGCCTAGAAATGATTACTTATATTTTATTTATTATAGCAAGAAATCTGTATTTGCTGTGTCAGACTATTCTTCTTATCAGATATGTTCCTATTTGGCACATCTTATACAAGACACTGATCTGCTAATCATATGGATAAATTCCTCTCCATAAAGGCAGCTAATCCCAGACAGGGCACAACCTGCTCTGGTATGTGTCTAAGAACATAGAAGATTGTAATACTCAACGTTACACCAGAGCCACCAAACTAAATGTATGATAAAATTATTTAATTATTGTCCAGTTGTGTAAATGTTCAATTTAGCAGTAAATACATATCACAGACCAGATGAAAAGTGAAAGTGGGTATTGTTTATTGGTTGGACAAACAGAAATGAGGAGCAAGTTTGGCATTTAAGCAAATTTTAGTTGAAGTCAGTGATTCTTCTGAGAGAGCCCACTCTTGGGCTCACACCTCCCCAGTCACTGTACCTTCTGTACTCTCCGGGGCGGAGGTAATACACTCGGCCCTTGTAGTTGGGCTGGTCATACAGCAGCCAGTATCCGTCCATCACGTTACAGGAGTTGAAGTCAGACATGCTGAGCTGGTCCTGGAGGTTTGGACAGTCATCCACCAGCTCATGCATCTGTCCAGACATGTCGAAGCGCTCATAGAGCCTCAGTCTGTATGAGCCTCGGTGCTGACAGAGAAAAACATGTGATCATGACATAAATCCACATATGTGCACTTTATCACCAATATGTATTAGTTTCAATTAATCAATCGTTAAATGCAGCTATAACTGAAATCTCATATACCTGGGGAATCATGCGACATGATCTGACACAGTCATTGATGCCAATCACTCGTTGGTTATCCGAATACTCTCCTCGTCTAAGGTAGTACTGGTTTCCCATGTAATTGGGCCTCTCATAGACCATGAAGCAGCCGCTCTCCACTCTGATAGAGTTACATCTGTTGAAGTGTGAGTGAAGGTCAGCATTGTCGCTGCTGCACTCATGAGAGCGCCCTTGGAAGTTTCTGTCTTCGTAGAAAATAATCTGAAAAAGAGATCAGTGCACAAAGCTCTTCATTAAACTTGAAATTCCCTAGTGTTACTTTATTATTTTAACAGGTACCTTTCCCATGATGTGTTTCTCTGGCATCAGGTATTGGTAGCCAATGCAGCAAGCCAGGCCACAGTGCTTTATAAAAAAGGAAGAAAAGGCAGCTCTGTGATTGCACAGCATAAAGTATTGTCATTCAAATATATTGCTCACAGTGTTGATGGATCAGGGGTGGGGAATGGGGCTCGAAGCAATCTCTTTATGCGTGATGCCCTTGATGTATCATGGGTTTTTGTTCTTTCTACTGGGTTCAACACAATTTCCTCTACAATATGCTATTGCACAGTCCACTATGTACTGTACAGCATCAGCACATCTGGGCTAGGTATAATAAATAATGAATGAATAATCTTTATTCATGAGCCTTTTATTTACTTAAGATATGAGAGTGTACATTGTACCAAATAATAATAATAATTTAAAATGGATGTATACTATAATTAACAGTCTGAATTCACATTCACAATGACAGCTACATGAAATCTACTTTATTTTTCAGCGTATAGTGGTGTTCAAATATAACACATATGAAAATGCACAATAAACCAGATTAAATACATTATATCAAACACTTTTGTTTCTAGGCACTCACCGTCACTTCCATATATAGCTCTTACTGCAGTCCATTGGACTAGTCTCTGATGCACTTGATAGAGCCTACTCTTGCAGTGTGCCCACCCCATTCGCTGAATCTCTTGTACTCTCCAGGCTGAATCAGGTACATCTTGCCACAGTAGTTTGGGTGCTCATAAAAGAGCCAGTTGCCATCAGTCACATTACAGGAGAAAATGTCATTGACGTGAAAGCGGTCCATGACACTAGGACAGTCCTCTTCTAGATCCATTATCTGGCCTCCAAACTCAATGCGCTCATAGAGGCGCATGTTAAAAGACCCCGGCTCCTATAGTGAAACACAAGCACAGTTAAATGTGACAGCCTACAACCAAAACATTTAGATACTAATGTGAAAGGCCTACTATAGGTATCAGGCGACAAGAGCAAACAGAGTCACTGGCTCCAATCCAGGTCTGGATGTCGGGGTATTCGCCACTTCTCAGGTAGTACTGGTTCCCGGTATAGTTGGGGTTTTCATAGACCATGAAGCAGCCACTTGAAACCTTGATGGAGCTCCAGTGGTTAAAATTGTGCCTCAGGTCGGGACAATCACGACTGCACTCAAAGTGGCGTCCATGGAAGTTCTTTTCCTCATAGAAGATAATCTGAAATAATATTTTTATGTTAGTGTACAAAACCATATAGTTTCAGAAATTCCACAGCAAAGAATAAAAATGAACAATAAAAAGGCAGCTGGGGTCATTTCTATGTGGCCAGGACAAAGATGTGGTTTCCTGATCCAGTGTGCTTTTAAATTTCTGTTTACCTTTCCCATTTTGCTTCATCAGCTACACACCTTGCTCTGTGTGATCCATCCAGCTTTTAGAAGACTTCACCCCTCACATATATAGGGAATGTAAAATGCAAACTCTGCACATGCCATTCATTATGTAAGAGTCAGAAATATTTGCTGGGATTTATGTTCAGAACTTGAGACTTTCCAAGATTGTATTTTTTCTTACTTTTATACAACTCTCATTTTAGTTTCCTATAAATTATTACTAAATGTAGTTATAATTAAGCCTACATAATCAGTAGGCAACCTTATCACTCCAAATTTTCCATTTAGGCCAATTAAAGGTGTGGTTTCTACCACACCAGTGTTTGGATCTGCTATCCCACTGCCCCTTGGTGAGGACTGGTGAAGCGCGTTTATTTTTTCTTTATTCATTGTCACCAATGTGAGGTAATTGGAAAATGTATGTTTAACATTTCTATATATTTTTTTACATTTATATATAGAAAATATATTATACCTGCTGTGTGAAATTATTACACAATACAAGGCCTGGACCCTTATAGACATCCTTATGTAAACATAAGGCATCTATGTGCAGAGAGGAGGAACAACACTGAATCCATCTAAGCACTGATGTCATTTTATTCAGTGTGTGATATAAGGCAAAAAGAAGAACATTTACAAGAATAGTTTTCCTGTCTTTAGAGTTCCATGAGGCGCCGGATTGAGCCCATTCTGGAGTTGTTGCCACTCCATTCACTGAAGCTCCGATACTGCCCTGGTCGCAGGTAGTAGTGCCGGCCTCTGTAGTGGGGCTGCTCGTACACCAGCCAGTGGCCGTCCATCACGGTACAGGAGTTGAAATTCGACATTCGGAAACGGTTCATAAGATTAGGGCAGTCTTCCATCAACTCTGTCATTGTGCCTCCCATGTCAAAATGTTCATACAGTTTCAACCTGAAGGAACCATTGTGCTGATGGAAGGCAAAAGGCCAAAAAAAGGATTCAGGACTACTTTGTATTGTTGATAGTTTACAGTAGCCTAGGCCTACATGTTTTGTTGGCTAATATACAGTAAAACATATGAAACACTATTAATAAAATTCTACTGTCTTACCACAGGGATCATGCGACAGGACCTGACACAGTCAGTCATTCCTGTCATACCCATATAATCAGAGTACTCTCCGCTCCTCATGAAGTACTGGTTTCCTATGTATCCAGGACGGTCATAGATCATGAACATGCCGCTCTCCACTCGGATAGATCGACACCGGTCAAACATTGAGTGGAGATCAGAGCAGTCGCTCATGCACTCATAGTAACGGCCCCCAAAGTTTCTGTCCTCATAGAAGATAATCTAAAGATAACCAATAAAACAGACAGACAGTCAATCTATAAAGAGCATAGTGAAAAACTGAGGTGAAATGTTACCTTCCCCATTTCGGCTGCTGTATCGATCTAACAAATTTGTTTCTGCTGGTGTTTTTTTAATGTTTTTATACACTGCCCTGAGAGAGCAGTTGTTAAATGTTTTGTTATTATAATGAGGCCTCCTCCTGTTTGTCATCTTCCCTGTTTGGGTTTGTAGCTTCTAGCAATGGCCACAACATGAGCCAGAACAAACAGCCCCTGACTCTTTATATTTTGTACAGCTGCACAAATGTGTATGAAAATGCTGTACATAGTATTTAAATGTTGTTTGTTTAACTATTTTGTTAAAGTACGTTTTTCAAAGTTACAGTTTAATAGCATTTCCAATGGTAATGATACAGGGCTGTTGTTCTAAATAGAAAAACAAAAAACAAAAACCCCTACAATGTATTTGTTAAGAATCTTATATGATATAGGTAGTTAGTCCGTGGTCAGCACCAAAATAGTTATTCACAAGCAAAGAGAAGTTTACATCAGATCTATTTATTTTGTCAGGAAAAGGACCCAAATACATTTTTATCAATGTCTTGAGGATAGATCTTTAAGATAGTTATTATGAACAGATTTTTCATAGTTCATAAAAAACATTACATGAAATTAAAAATAAAATTTTCCATCAAATAAAATTAAACAGGCCCAAATAAGTGTTGTTTTTGTTTAGAATTCAGTGATTCTGCGGAAGGAACCTGTGGAGGCGCAAGTGGCCCCCCAGTCGCTGAACTTGCGGTACTCTCCGGGCCTCAGGAAGTACTGGCGCCCTCTGTAGTTGGGGTGTTCGTACAGGGTCCAGTAGCCGTCCATGACGTTGCAGGAGTAGATTTCACGGCTGCGGAAATGTTCCTGAACAGATTCACAGTCCTCACTGAACTCCATCATCTGACCCTGGAAGTTTGGGCGCTCATAGATGCGTAAGCGATAGGGCCCCTCACTTGTCTGGAGAAATAATGGATTGAAAAAAGGTTTTGTTATATTGTTTAAGTTCACAATTTGTAACAGCATAGTCATTCATAAATGCAGAATATCAACTTTTGATGTTTTGTTTACTAAAACTCACATAGGAGAATGTGCGGCAGGAGCGGATGGTGTCATTGTAGCCCATCCAGCGTTGGTAGTCTGGGTACTCTCCTCTGGTCAGGACATACTGGTATCCAGTGTAGTTGGGCTTCTCATACAGCACCCAGCAGCCACTCTCTACCTTGATGGAGTTACATCGGCTGAAGTGAGGGTGCATGTCAGGGCAGTCTGTGTCACACTCATAGGAACGGCCCTGGAAGTTCCTGTCCTCATAAAATATGATCTGGGCCAATAAGTGATGAAAAAAGAAGATCAAACAAATGCTTCAAGGGCACTTAAAACCAATGACACATAATGATTTTAATGTATATTAAAACTAAACAGGAAGTTTACTAAAAAATACACTAAATGCCAAGATGGCTTATACACCAGAATTGTGCCAAACTATCTGTCTGTATAATTAGCTGAAATACTTTCTAAATAATATAGAAAAAAATATTATCATAACCTGTGTACAGTAATTACAAATGTGATCTTACCTTACTACTCATCCTGGACACTGTGCTGGAGCCAGTCACTTGCACTAAAACTGTGGTCTCAGTAAGCTCTAACCACAGCCCAGCTATATAAACCTCAATCAAAAGGTTGGCATATCCCACTTTAGCTGTTTTTTCAATGACCAGGGATTTACCAAACTGGCATGGCTGCCAAAGGTCCTGATCCTGGGCATACAGTGAAAATCCCTGAATCATCAAAACAAAACTCCTACTAGGCAAATTACTGACACACTGCACCCATTTTATTGATATGGACATCACTTTCATCCTGTTTAAACATCATTGAGTGGATTCGACTTTGCACAGACACACATAACCCCATAACCATTTGGGGATTTAATAACATGGAACACGGGTTTACATACTTACTACTAAAGGAGACAGATGCACGTAAGGAAGTAAATTGTCAATCATTATCATCGCTTTTTTATTAATAACTCAATACAGTAAAGTCGTTTAACTTGCTGTGATGGGGCTCTCAGTCCTGAAGAGACTCTTGTGAACCTTCATAATGCTCAGTCCTTTCCTCCGGATAATCACTGCTGTCCTATCACATAAATGGTTAGGTTAATACCCAACAGGGGCAGAAGAAACATAAAAACCTATGAATAACCTACACTTAAAAATGACTCAGACGAAGATGACAAAGTCCGCCCTGAACGAGGTGGAGGAGCATTAGCCCTTGCCTTCGCAGACAGCCATCTTTTAAATTTTTCATCTAAAAAAGTGGTTGGAGGATGGATGGACTTAACCTAAATAGTGCATGTGATTCTAGATGTTTTAGATGCACAGACTCACTGTGTTTCTTGGAGTGGTGAACAGCCTTGTAGGACGCGAGCATAGCAAACGGGTGATAGGACAATGTAAAGGGGTAGACAATAGCTGCCTAGAGATACAAAAAAAGATTATAATTGTAAGAATTTTCTAAACATCAGTTCTCAACATACCTTAGAGTGCTCATTGGGGTACGCTGCAGCCGCTTTACATTTGTACAGAGAAAGGATTTCTTTCACTGGAAGCTTATTCTAGACAAAACAAAGTAAGAAACCTGCAAATAATATATTTATCTGAACTAAATACCCTTTTTAGTTACTGGTCATCTGGTGTTCCCAATTTTCTGTTTTATTTTAATGATCAAGCATGCAAAGTCCTTGGCACTCACCATAATCATCCCAGCAAAAGACGATAAGATCATAGCTTCTCGTTCTAAGCGATTTGGATACTGGGCACTGCCAGAATTGCTGAAAAAAAAAATCATTCCAAACTAACCAGTCATCTCTGGTCAGATTATTTGAAATGACAGAACAGATAGGCAGCTTACATGAGGTCTCTGTCAAACACATAGCGCCCCTCTTCTTTATTCAACCACCAAAGGGCGACACTAATTGCAAGATCATAGTGGGCCTGTGTGAACACAAAACAACACTGAAAGGATGTTCCTCTTACATGCTTGTTTGATATTGAAGTTCGTACCAGATCATCCAACATCGTGGAGGCCCCTTTCCCTTTTGGATCAAAGGAATTCTCTCTAATTCTCTGTCCAATGTAGTCACCTCTGCATAAATTAAGATTTCTTATAGTACTACCATGACAGAATATTCAAATAACTTCAGCTGTCAACTCACAGAAGCGCTTCGACATCTCTTTGTAGTTTTCTTGCTCCCATGGTCTAAATTAAAACATTGAATCTATTAATGCTGATCTAATGAGTCTTCTTGTATCGACTATTCTAACGTCTAAAAGAAAAACAACTAACTAAATCTAAAAATACAAAACAAACTCTGACAGGAAAAGAAAGTCAATGTCATTATTAGACCGCAATCTGTACTCACCAAAGGCAGCACATTAACTGGAACCACTTGTGAATATTCTAAGCATTTTTTGGGGGTTTCTACACTGAATCTGGCTGGCTCCCTTTTCGAGGCGCACACGTATTCAAGCACTAAGGATAACAGTAATGTGGATCACAGGACAGACTTCTCAGGTGTACAGTCTAAATTATTCATGACCAACCTCCTGTCAATCTCTGTGACAATACACAACCATACATCACTAAAAAAAAGCATGCTGAGAAAATTATGTTTATAATGTGTATAAGCAAGTTACAAAGAACTAAAACTGTAAAAACTCTTTATTAAAAAAAATGTGTCATACTAAAAAACAAAATCACTAAATTCACAAATCCCCATTGGAATTCTCTGCATTCTTCTTTGTTGTAGTTTTCTTTGATTTTTTGCCTTTAAACACTGGTGAACTTAAAAACTGAGCATCTGTAAACTTGTCTCCACGTCTTATTTTGCTGTAAAACAATAAAACACATTTATTATGTTGATATAATAACCAATATCTGTTAACTGAAAATGATTTAAATAACTAGTTTACCTGTTTAGTTTTGGTTCCTTGTAAGTCACAGGGTTGTTCCGGCGCCTGGTTGCCCTGGTGCTTTCTTTATCTGGGGTTGAAAATGTGTTTGTCAGTGATGTTAGGACTCCTCCCACTGTAACACAATAAACATCAGAATACCTCTTGACCTGTTTTACAAATGCTATACAACCTATTTCTTAATAATTTTAGATGTATTTTTATGTACATGCACACTTAAAAAGATAAATGTGTGACTACAGGTGTAGACCTGACATTAACGCTAAAGGAGAAAATAATTACCTAGGTGGGCATCAGAGAGGGTGGGTGCTGAGTCCTCAGTCGCACCAGCCTTGCTGGTTGTCTGTCTCTGGGGAGTACAAGGCACAGAGCCCTCCTCAGTGCTGGCAGTGCTTACATCCAGCCATGGTGGCATCTCATCTGATACAAGATCTAGGTTACGCTCTACAGTGGCACCGCTACTCTCTGTCATGATGCCGTGTTGTTCTGAGGAAAAGTGGCTGTATACAAAAAAAGTCTCCCTTAGGAGTTGTTTTGATGTTTTTCGATATTGTTTGCGGTTTTTACTCATCTTGATCTTGGTTTCACAGACACCTGTGAGCAGTGAGTCCTGCTCATGTGGGTCAAACAAAGAATCTGCCATTTGTACATTATCTGGAGACCTGCTGTGCTCATGTGCGTCAGCATCAAAAAGACGCATAGAATTAGTAGCCTCCACAATGGCTTTATGATCAGAGTCCATGTCCTTCCTGTGTCCATTTTTTGTTTTTCTTTTATTGAGCTCCTTTTTTTCCTTGCCTTTTGTTTCCTCTCTTCTGGCTCTTTTGGGGAGTTGAACATTTGTACATAAGGTTGACTCTTTATTCTCAGTATGTACACTGAGGTTTATCTGCTCTTCTAAGTTTTCTAAATCCCGAGTGGCAACCCAAGGCTGGTTACCAGAGGTTGCCACTTCAATGACAGACATTTCATTGAATTGGGAGTCAGCTTTCCCAACAATACATGACTCTTTTTTACCATGTTTAACTGCCTCTCTACTGGATCTCACACAGGTCATTTCATTCTTCTGTTCTGGTCCTGTTATGTTTGATAAAGGGCTTACATCATTTGTCGAGATTGTAAATGTTCCTCTACATTTTGTATTATGGACTCCATGGTTTTGGTTTATTGTTAGAGCTTGTATTTTGAGGTCAGGTTTGGAGGAATCAGTATCAAAAACACACGTGGAATTACTGGCCTCCACAGTAACTTTATGATCAGATTGCATGCCCTTCCTATTCTCATTGTGTCCATTTTTTGTTTTACTTTTATTGTTCTCCCCTTTTTGTAAAGATTTATTTTTCTTTGCTTTTGTTTCCTCTCTTCTGGGTTTTTTGGAGAGTTGAAAGTTTGAACATAAGGTAGACTCTTGATTCTTAGTCTGTACACTGTGCTCTTCTAAGTTTTCTGAATCCTGAGTGGTGACCCAAGGACGCTTACCGGAGCTTGGCTTTTCACTGACTGAAGCTTCATTGAAGTGGGCGTTTGAAACAGCTTGGTCCCCAAGAATACTTGACTTCTTTTTACTTTGTTTTACTGCCTTTTCACTAGAGCTCACACAGGTAATTTCATTTGTCTCATCTATTGCTATGTTTGATAAAGGGCTTACATTGTTTGTTGAGATTAGAAATGTCCCTCTACATTTTGGTTTTTGGATACCATTGTTTATGCTTATTGCAGGAGCTTGCATTTTCAGTTGTGGTTTAACTGATTCTTCTTGTATTGACAAGTGTTCACTATAAACTAGGGACTGACCTGAAGGTGCCTGTTGGTTTGGTTTTGTCTTGTTATCCATTTTTGTAACTTGGTGAACTTCAGACACATTGTTGTCGTTGACTTTCTCAAATCGCAGAGGAGGTAGGTCAAATGTTCTCCTCGTGGCTTGAGACTCTCTTTTACTTCTGGTCTTCCTGTAATTGATTCTTGAACTAACCTCAGTAAAGTCATCATGTACTATGACTGCAGGTTGATTGACACTGATAGACTGATTCTTATCCTCTTTAAAATAACTATCCAGAAATAGGTCAATTGACCCAGTGTCTGTTTTGTTGTGGTCCCATGGTTTGGATTTGTCTTCCTCTTGGTTTTTAGAGTCAGGGTTTTCAAAATTATCAGTTAATTCCAAAAAACCCAATTCAGTTTCTTGAATGGTTTCACTATGAGGTTCCGGTTCAATGATTTTTTTTTGCATCAATGATGAAGACATTCTCCTACTTTTAGTTTTTGACCTTCTGCAGTTAATGTTGGGCATTGCTTCTGTGTCTTCTTGTGGTTTATTTTTTTCATGTTCAGCACCTTTAAAATAATCATCCAGGTCTGGTAAGCAAGTATCAGTAATCTCCACTTCAAACTTTGACATGTCATTGAGTGCTGTCTCTTCCATTTTCTTGGCATTTTTCAAATCTTTTTTGGTTATTTTGGGTATACGAGAGGCTATGTTAGACCTAACCTTTGCTTTAGGGTGTTGTGTCTCAACAACACTGATGTCTTTAATGCTGTCCTGTGCTCCGATATCTTTCTCTGGCAAATTGTCAGTGAGGCCACTCGTTAACATCTTTTCTTGTGGCACGTCAGTTTTGTTGTCAGTATCTATTTTCTGAACTTTTTTTCTTTTGGGTTTGTCGGAGGAAACATTTTTCTTGATATTCTTCTCAACAGTGACTATTTCAGGAGCACTGGTTACAGTCATCTCCATGGTTGTATTAAGAAGAACAGTTTTCTCTTGTTTTCCACAGTGTTCATTTCCAGAAATAATGGAGGTTGGGTTTTCACAGTTACTCTGAACTAACTCTTTGTGTTGAAATCCAGGAAGTGAAGTCACATCATATCCACTCTGTGAATACATTTTTGACAGCCTCTCTACTTCATCTCTTAAGGTGCTGGAAGATCGAGGCATTTTTGATAACGGCGTCAGTGCAGGCTGGGTAATAAGACTTTTCTCACAGTCTTTGTTATCTATAAAAATATATGAAGAGCTCAAGTATTGACAAATTAAATAAAAGAAGTAGCAAATCATATACACCTTACCATTCCAGAGACCAGTAGAACGTTTGACTCTTCTTGGGCCACTCAAGTCTTTTACTGGCGGATTTACATCTGATGCATCTTGTTGGGGTGGACACAACACATTTTTTGTGATTTCGTGCTGAGATGTTAACTGCTCTGCAAGGCTAAAAAGTACTTCGTTAGTAAGAAGGGAATTATCGTATGAAAATAATAAATAACTAATTTTGCATTTATAATTTATGTTTACCTTTCCAGTGGAACAATTCCATTCACAATATTAGCACCGCCGGTCTCTTGGTCATCAGGTAATGTAATAAAATCCTTGAGGAGTTTGACATATACAAACATACTATTACACCATAGATAATGTATCATAAAACATTCTTTAATGTATGTTGACA
Source organism: Philypnodon macrostomus (assembly GCA_036025475.1). Classification (NCBI taxonomy): domain Eukaryota; kingdom Metazoa; phylum Chordata; class Actinopteri; order Gobiiformes; family Eleotridae; genus Philypnodon; species Philypnodon macrostomus. Next base: position 16,267 of record JAVQKC010113636.1, read on the forward strand.
CACATTATGATAAATTATATGATTGTGTGATTATGTGATGAAAATTATGAATATTTAAAGCATGCTCACTGCATCAGAAGAGATCAGGTCTGTTGCCATTTCCAAGTGACTGAGAGTGTTGGTATGTAGGTTTTTCAATATGATGAGCTGTAAAATTCCAGTAAACAAATGAACTCATTGTTTATTTAGACATTATAATACTTTCTATTAATCTGAATTCATCATGAAGCACATCCTTTCTCCGTGATGAAGAAAACTTACAAGTTTCCTGTGCTTGTATTTTCTTGCAGCCAACTCAAAGCACAGCCCCTTAACTTGTTTCTGGAGGAAAACGATATCCTTTTCCATAATTCTACTTTTTTCTTTTTCAGCTGCCAATGCGAGTGCTAAAGCCTTGTTGTTAGTCTTTAAAGAGACCTTAAAAAAGGAGGATGTATCTGGTGTGGCAGAAAAGTTTTTTATGTGTTAAATAAATAGGATAAAAGGTGCAAACTTCACCACTTTTATAAGAAGTATACTACTTACTGAGGATTTTATTTTTGACCTTTGATGCTGCGACTGAAGCCTGCTTTGCAACCTTTGAAGGTGCCATAGTCCTCACTGGAAACATCATGACGTGACCTGCTAAGAAAGCCGCATGTTGGAAATGTAAACTAAATCAATGTAATATTAACACATCTGTACATGAAACTAACTCTAACACCCCCTTTCTCTGTTCACAGAAAAATCGTATTGTAAAGAGACAATTAACAAAAAACCCGCCAGTAACAAGTTAACGTTAAATTTTAGTTACTTCGAACTCCTACCGTTTAAAATTGTAACGGCTAGCTCAAAGACAAGGACGGTTTAACTTAACTAAATATGTTTAATTGAAAGCAGTATACAGTCCCAAACATTTAACTTACATGAACACCTGATAGTTCCAGCCAGTAACACACAAGATCCGCGAATTTATGCTGAAAACACTCATCCAAAATCCAATGTTTGTGGCGTTTCTGAACCACAGCCTTCGAACAAAAATAAAAAGACCGCCGTGTTTGTGCGCATGCGCAGGTTTAAGGACATCATTGACGAAAAAAGAAAGTAGTAAAATTAAAATAAAAACAGGACCATTATCTGTTTATTTGTGCCAACTGTTTATAATGAACGACACCATACCGTTCTGATTCATTTGATTAACTAGACAATCCCTTATTAGTTTCTGTTGTCTGTTGTTCAGACTTGTGCTTGTTTCGATTAGCCAAGCCTGTATGTGTTGTGGGAGTCGGCTTTCCTCTTTTTTCGGGTTTCTCACCGATGTCTTCAAATGGGAAGCATTTAGGACAGTGACATAACTGAACGGGTAAATTACTTTATATACTGTCATGTCGCTTTACACTTGTTTAACGCCATTCTCTTTGCTGAGAGATTAGCTAGCATATGCTAACATTAGCTTGTTTGATAGATGCAAGCAGACTTTAAAGTTAACCCAGTTGTTTTTGATTATTTATGTTTATTATTTGGTTATCGATAATCATGGGTCGACAGGTTTAAATACTAGCGTTAAGTCGTTTATTTTAATTTGCGTTAATTGATTGGAGTGTCGTCTTTATGACTAATGAACTAGCAACAACGTTTGCATCCGTGTCAGATTGATAGCAATTATCATTTTATTTTATTGAGTCATGGTTTTTTGTTCGTTGGTTTTGGTCTTTCGTTCGTTATTGTCAGCTGAGGCAGCATTATAGACTGTCAAACAGTCAGGATACTGCAACCATGCTCTGGCCTGTTGTGGTCACATGATTTGGTACCGCCTGTAATTGTGCTACTTCTGTTATTTTTTTTTTTAATTTTACACATTATCTATAATATCATGCATGGGAAATTCCAACGCTCCTTTAAAGCACCAGTCGTTTAAAAACGTAGTTTTCACGTAATCAGTAAAGAAACAAAAACTGATTTGCTGTCACATAGAAATGTCATAGTGTCCATGATAATGTACAGTGTGTGTGATTGATGTTTACGGAAGTGCATGTCAGTTTTGTTTACTAGTGTACTAACTGTGTTGCGGTCACTTGAAAACCAAATACTGGGGTATGCTTTTTTGCCTCAATGTGTGCTCAGGATGGGAGGTAATTCCAACTAAATACCACTAAAACACCAGTAAATGATGACTATGTACGGTGGAATCGTCTGGATATGTTTAAAATATCTGGTCAGGGAATTTTGACTGTAGATTTAAACCTTTATAACATGTTAATTTGTCTTTTTATCAGGAGGAAAGGTGACATGGCTGCTGACGACAAGTCATCATCTTCATCCTCTACAGACTGGAGTATTGAGCCGCCTGTCCTTTCTCCCTCCAGCCCTTCACATCTGACACACTTCAAACCACTGACGCCGGAGCAGGACGAGCCTCCCCTCCGATCTGCATACAGCTCATTTGTCAACTTGTTTCGATTCAACAACAAAGGTCAGGCTTACCTACTGGACCTGTAGTGTACAATATGTGTTGGGGAATGGGTCATTCAAATGTTTAGTTTTTGGTTTACACATTCAGATTTTGTTGTTCAATCCTAGTGTTTTTTTTTCACAGGCATAAAAGTGAATTATAGAGGGGGGCTCTAATGTCTTGGCAGAGGCCGGTGTTCTTTAAGTACTTCTACTTAACACTATAAAACTGGTTTTCTTGTAAAGTTCAAGTCATTTAGGCCCGTCTGATCAATTCTATGTGCAGAATACATATCTGTTTTTGTGAAACAAAAATACAGTCAATTAAATTTACATTTGGGATTTACAGTTTCTGTTTCAACTTGCTTTGGCAAAGCCACACACGTTCTTCCCAGACTAATGGGATCCAAAGTATTTTCTGAAGCATAAGGAACTTCAGGTACTGTTCTGCATATTCCTGTGCTGTCATTTGAGGAAGGAAAGCCAGTTATCTTCAGGCTTCTGAGGTCATGTGGTTGAAAATGCCTGCTTGGATCAGAGCCGAACAGCAAGCCACATGACTCGCATGTTTGCCTCTTAAATCCTGCAACATGCAATCCAGCACTTTTCAATTATGTGTTGGCATGTTACAATCTTCTAATTAATTATAACACATTGTATTATTTTGTGTGACCAGTGATCAGTGTTCCTCATACATTATTTCCCAGGTTAGAGATGTGCTTTCACAGGAGCCCATTATGACCTATTTTATCAGGGTAAAGGGAAAAAAAATATAATTTTATGAAGCCACGTTATGTTCATTTGATAAGTTGTATTATCATCAACAGTAGAGCTAATACATAGTCCTTGTGTTTTTGTTTAGAGGAGGGACGACCTCCCTCCTCTGTTGCCGAAAAAACAGATGCTCCGTCCCCTTCTCCTCAGTCCGAGAGGAGGAGCTGGTCTGTCAGTCCGTCCCATTCAGGCCATGGACCGAGGTCGCACCGGAAACAGCAGCCAGACCATCTCAGACGCACCTCCACCGCTTCAGGTAACACTTCTTCATACACTACAGTATATTTTGGTGATGCATACATTTTGTGCTTTATTTGTGCATTTTTTGCCAGACTTTATTGAATTATATATTAATCAGTTTAGATAATAAATAATAATGTTAAAGGTTACACTAACTATTTTTAGTCTTAGTACACGTGTTTAGATATACACAGTAGTTACCTAACCACTCTGTAAGCATAGTTTAGTGATCCCTTAAGATTAGGAGCATGTAAAATTGATTTTATTCTTTAAGCTTTTCGCATCATATGTCTTTACATCTAAAACATAAACTGTCAGATTTAGGGCCTGTCTCTTGATTTGATGATTAACTGATGGTTTTATATATCTGTTAAATGCATTAACACAAAACATTTCAGCAGTTTGTTCAAATTCTTTGCTGTGTTAAACTAATCAAGTCACAGATAACAGTGTTAAAAGGGACTAAAATAAAATCTCAGCCCACTGGAAAAACCCATGGACAGGAAACTCCCGTTCTGTTGAAGGTCTAAACATTCACAAGAACATAATATTTGCTTTGTAATTAAAATAAAAAAGTGTTGTATGTAAAACATAAATACTTATATATTTATCTGTCTTAATAAAACAAAACAATGGTTACTTGTTACTTGTTAGTTTGTATTCATTTGTTTCATGAGTGCTTACTGACAGGTAACATTCTCATGTCTTTTCTGTTGCAGTGGATTGGCCAGGTGAGGCTGCACTGTGTAGTTTTAATGAAGTTGCTTCTAGTTTGACTTTTGTCTATTTGAGTTGCTATAACTGGTTTGTTGATGTGAGAGCATGTGAACAGTATTACATAATCTAGGCGTTTGCTATAATACACTAAAGGTACTAATAGCTGAAATAGTGTTTGCCATTCTTTATTTAATCTAACATGAACTTACCTTTTTGTTTCCAACTCGGCTATTAAACCACATCAGCACCGTATTTCATATCTGTTGTAACAAAGTCTTTATGAAGGTGTGCAGTGTTCAAAAAGGTTTGCTGTATTGTCTTTTGGTGTTATTAAAAATACTCCAACCAAGGAATCAAATGTATTTAATATTTGAGATGTTTTAATTTTGTTTATTTGTGTTTGTGTGTGTGCGACATGTAGATGGCAGCAGGAAATCGGACTCATCGCTAAACAATCATGACCCGCGCACTGCTGTGCAGCTCCGTACAGCACTAAAGAGGCTTAAAGAAATAATGGAGGGAAAGAGTCAGGTAATGATATCTGTAAATAAATGATATTTTCACTTTTATCAATATAGAAAATATGTTTATAAGACATCATGTATCATGGTTTTATTTTAGGACAGTGATCTAAAACAGTACTGGATGCCTGACAGTCAGTGCAAAGAATGTTATGACTGTAATGAGAAGTTCACTACTTTCCGTCGCCGTCACCACTGTCGTCTGTGTGGACAAATATTCTGCAGTCGTTGCTGCAACCAGGAAATCCCTGGGAAGTTTATGGGATACACAGGTATGTTTTACAATATCAACTTATAGCTAAATATAATTATATCGGCGAAAACAGCGTGTCGCCGATATTATGGAATCACGTCGGTGCGCGTCCGCGTCCGCAGATCCTAGCTGTGAACGCGATAACTCAAAAACGAATTGCCGGATCA
>JAVQKC010113661.1:0-10163 GCA_036025475.1 Philypnodon macrostomus
TCCGACGAAGACTACAGGAAGTAGTTGAAACATGTAAAGCAGGTAAACAAAAGCTCTCTGTCTCAAAAAAAGAACCTTGAAAACAGTTAAACTTAAGAAGACAGTATGAATTTTCACCAAAGAAATTAGTTTACTAGTGACCTTCTAACTGAAGTTTACTATAAGTATAATGTAGTGTAAGCGTGCCATCCTATCATTAACCACACCTCTACTTCACCTCAGCCACATCTCCACTTTACCTACAATCCATTCTTATACCCACCAATACCACCACACACTGTTCGTCACCCTCCTTCCCTCCCTTCTCTGTCTCATGTTTTGTCTTCCAGCCTCCAGATGCCCACATTAGTCCAGAGTCAGCTGGGCTAACTATCAGAGACAGAACCCCCACACTGAGTCTCATCCCAGCTATCATCACCTGCATTCATCGGCTCCAGAACCAATGTCATACTCAGCCTCATCCAGACATCACTTCAATAAATCTCTAACGTTTATTGTTGGTGTGATTGGTTCATTGCTTTACTTCATTCAAAGACATTTCGATTTGAGTGTTAGCAAGAATCAGAAATGTAGAATAATAATAATAATAAAAAGATTATGTTATGAAATATTTTTAGGAAAACCCAAACTAAAACCAATATTCAGTTGGCTGATGGTGATAAACGTCACAGTTACCCGGGGGCAGACTGACAGAGACACCACCACTTAACATACCCATCACACAATCTATAGACAAGATGGTTGATGTGTCTAAGTCAAGAGCACAATGGCTGTGTGAATTGGAGTGGAGATTGAACTGCCAGCCTTCCCATTAACAAGACCTGTACCGCCGCAGGGTAATGGATTCATTTTGATCATTAGCCCATTGAAACCATTCTGTACCATTGCACGATAGAGCCAAGGATTCTAACTACAGACATAAGGGTTCAGTAAGATAAAAAAAAAATCTGATCAATTTTACATACAAGAGCGTTTACAGTTGAACTAGAAGATTGCTGGTTTGAGGAAGGGTCAGTGGGTTATATCTTTATCAATATAAGTTAGGATTCTAACTTTTTATCAGATGAAAAAAATGCATCCTTCCCATTTACTAAGCTTCCTAGGTAGGTCGAGAAATAATGATGCACGTGTAACACTTTTGTTTCACGTAGTTATTTTTAACAGTAAGCGGATATATTAAATTAACTTGTGCTCTGTGTTTAGTTCCTGCCTTATTTTGCAGGACAGAGGCAAGGAACATGCACTAATCCACCTGGGAGCTATTGCTAGTTAGCCTGTTAGCCTTGGCCCACTTAAAAGAGCAACAAAAACAGCATTAATTAGCCTCGTACACCATCCACAAAAGTGCAAACAAAAGATCTTAGAACATCTATCTCTCTGGCATTTTCCTTCCCCCCAATTCCATAAACCAAGACTAGGACAAGAAACATTTCCAACACAATAATATTGGCGTGGTCTTAGCATAAGCAATGTCTATGTCCTGGGTATCATCTGGACTGATCCTTCGAGGCTGAGGATTTGTGCTTATACAACAAACAAACTCAAGTCTATTACAGAGAGTCTTATGGAGGATGGACACAATATCTAGCGCCACCTGACTCCAGCGAGGGGGGTATTACTCTGTGGGGGAAAACGAAAGGCCAGAAGTGAAGCCTGATTAGAGTTTGGATAATGTAATAAAAAGGAATGAGAAGATATCTTTGGTGTGCGATTTTCCCACCTGCCGCACGGCCGAATCTACATTAGGGTTTTCCTATCTGAGGTTACCACCTCAAATCATCTGCCTCCTGATATGTAGTGTGAAAGGATGACCACTGTCTTCATTGATCTGGGCTTGGTGCTGACACAAAAATGACACTGGCTTGTGACCCCCGGTGGCTACCGTCTTCACGCTTGGTCTGCACACATTGTCAAGTAAATGTAAAATAGATATTGCTTTATTACAGCAATGGTGAAGGTGCCCAGTCATCATGTGGATCATAATAATGGATTGTTTTTTATAGGCCTAGTGCTTTTCACTCAAAGTCACTTTTCAATTGATTACATTATTCATTCACTCCATCATCACACTAGGGGAAGTAAGCTCCCTCTGCCATAGTAGCCCTGGGGCCTCTTTGACCACCACCAAACATCAGTTACACAACCACACTGTTCTTCAAAAGCAGTTTTTCTGTTGCTGTATTCATTTTGAGAAATTGTGTTTAAATTTTATATTTGACCGTGAAAGTGATACTTTCCACCATTTCACTGTACGTATCTGGCCATGATTGAGGGGTGACCAAAGCATTAGGATGCCTGTAAATCCATGCATTACCAGACATCTCCAGTGCCTAAAATGTGTCAAATATGTGTTTTTATTACAGCCCTATTCTCCCCTAATGTGCATACTGTATGTCTCCATAAACCAGTCCAGTGCTTAAGTGTTGTTTACCGCTCTTCTGTGCATACATCTACATAAGATACACACACACAATAACACACACTTTGATAAGATCCAGTGGGCCATGCCTCCCCCTCTGCCTCCAACACCACCTACAGTAATGCATCGCCTGATATCAAAGAAATTACCCTTCACCTCTGCGCATAGATCTTAGCCGGTTTTGAACCAGGCACATTCCCTCGGGGGGGGTCCGTATTCCGGTACCCCTCCCTCTATCCCCGGAATGCCTTTGCAGCGCCGCTCCGGATAAGGGCCGTAATTCCCACTTTTAGCTTTACATTAATCTGATCCTGACACGGGGGAGACGGCTGTTTTGCATATCGGCTTTCCAAGATGGAGGGCTATTTACATGAGCGCCTCCAGATGGAATATGATCAGTGGCCCACCGTCCTCTTCCTCGTCTCTCTGCAGCTGAGCCACGCAAATGCATTTTTGTTTTTGTTTTTTGTGCATTATCCTGGGTGGGTTGGATTCACTACAGCGTTTCAGTCCTAAATTGATTGATATGTGCCAGGGTATTACAGACTACCCTTTGCTTGGGGGCGTAGCATACTGACAAAAATCTTGAAAATGAGTGGGATTATTATTATTATTATTATGTAAAATTAGGGCTTGAATAACCAGATAACCATAATATTAGACCCTGTCCACACGGAGACGAGGTTAAGTGTATCTGCTAAGGTATATTATTGTTTAGGCGTTATGTCCACACAGAGCCAGCATTTTGGAAGCACAAAAAATGATAATTTTTTAAACCCGGTCCCAGAGTGGAGATTTCAAAACGCCGGTTCCGTGTTTACGAGACATACTCCTCTTTTCTGAAACAATATAGTTGTAGCTCCTCCTCTCTCTTATAACCCACTGCACTCTGACAATAACAACAAACATGGAGCTGCCCAATGTTTTCCCAGAAGTGTCACGGCATACACACTACAGCGAGTACAGTGGTGCTGTGTGAACCGGTGTGGACACAGAGATTTTTAAAACGAATGAGAAACATTTTTTAAATACCGTTTTCATCTCCGTGTGGACTAAGCCTTACTAAACAACATACATAAATAATTCAATCAAATTGTCTAGAATGAGCTATCTGACTGTTTATGATGTAAAGTAGGTCATCTCTGTGACTTTAGTCCTTCCACTGGCCTCTACAGCAACATCAAATCAGAGTTTGTGGGATACCACTTTGACCAATAGTTGAATTTCTTTTCTTTTATTTACTTTAGTCCCTCCCCTGACCACTACAAAATCACAACAACTATTGGTCAACCTGATATCCCACAAACTCTGATTTGATGTTGCTGTAGACGCCAGGGGAGACAAAAGTAAAATAATAAACTGGGAAAATCTGCTCTGGGGCCCCATATTCCCACGTTACAGCACTGCGTGATCATCTTGACAAAGGCCAATTTTTTTCCTTTATGAATATCTTGGAGAAGATGGATAGACCGACCCATCTATTGAAAAAGATGGTGTCTCATGTAAATGTGTGTGTAATGAACGTAGTGCTACTGTGTTTCTGCTACATTTGTGATGTGATAGATGGGAGCAAGAGGAGGGGAGTGCTGAGAGAGAAATGGAATGGAAATCGCAGAAAGAAACAGAGGAAAATATAGACTTAGCTGTACCTCATTTTCATTGGCTTTTTAATGATTCAAAAATCATTCCAGGTTTCAGATTTTTAAAGCTTTAGTCACATTTTCCTTCCTACATCTGCATAAGTACCACCTATAGGGAAATATTTAGCTTTTTATTGAGCTAAATATAGCGTAACCCACACAAACCCAGGAATAAATATTGGAATAAAATTGGTCTAGGAATGCAGAAAAAAAATGAATAAAACAAGGAACTGTACCACATCTAAACCAATACTAACCTAGGTTTACATTGGCACTCAACCAGGACTAGATCCGCACTAACTTAAACCTGAACCAGGACTAAACCAAGACTTTACCAGGACTAACCCTAACCCCCCAAATTATAGACTAGACAAGAACACGTCTGCATCTGATTTACACATTTTTATTTCTTTTGGCTCTCACCATTTTGTAAAAGCCTGTAGACATAGAAACCGGGTCAGTGCAGTAATTCTTGCAAAGCCATTTTTTTTGCAAAAAGACACAAAGGGGGAGGAGAAGGAAGCTTCATTTACCCTGCAACAACTAATTTTGCAATTACATTGTGGTCGAATTTTTCACTTTTAAACTCTGGCTAACCACCAGAACAAAACAGACTCATGAATAAGTGCAACATTAACAGCAGGGCTGACATAACTAGCCAAATGCATGCTTTAAAATGTCTACCCAATATAGTATCTACAGTACAGTGTATGTATGTATGTAAATATATATATATATGTATATATATGTCACACCTCTTTTATACTATCAGATGAAGTAGGTCTAAATTAAAAAATGTTATTGTAATACTTTTGTATATCAATGTATAATATTTCCAAATACATGTATTGTTGTCCTTGAGTGGTATGGGCTATAAAGGGGGAGTTAAAAAAATCTGTCCATTGTAAGTGATATCATCTGCACTAAAAGGTACTAATAAATAAATCAAGTGTTGTTCCTGTGACGTATCATGTAGGCTGCCTTAGTAGTTTTATCAGACAATAGGGAACACTTACGACCCCTACTGTCTGACACCTTCTCCAGGACCGCATCCCAGGTTAGGAACAGGGTGTAAGCTCCCTCATCCCAGTTCATGGTCCTTGCAAACGACTTAAGTCGCCAACAAGACACTCGCAGAAACGTCAAGTGACACTTCTGAAGATGAAATATGTAAAATGTTTGTGTCAAGCCCTGGTTAACAGTAAAGTACAATGTGTTTCTGGTACATTTGTTTCAGAATGTTAAATGAATGTGATAGATGAGAGTGGGTGTGAGGAGGAGGAAAACTATGAATATGAGATGAGTGATATTGTTATAACTGCAGCAGAGAAGTTGTGGAGCTGGAGTAATGTATGTTTATGGAAACAATTCATACATGGGAGAACATAGCATCATTAGTATTGTAGGCAAATGGGGTACATTTGTACAATACACATCTTTCAAAAGAAAGTCATTGTAATTAAACATACTATTTTCAAATAAGGAAATGCAAATGTTTTATAGTCATTCTCAAAGTGGCAAGTAGAAAAATAGAATTAGAGAAGGCTTTGTCTTACTGTAAACTGGAAAAATTTCATTAATATTTAGTCAAACAGAGAATTGGGACATGGTTGGGTCTGTAGTAGCATTTTTGTGAAGCTTGCCTAACGTAAAATGTAAAAAATGAAATAAAATGAAACCCTTCTCACAAAAATACACCAAAATTAAGGTTTTGGAGAAATGGTGATGTTTTTTCAGATTGGTTGGCATGTCCAATTTTGCATAGGCTGTCTACTACTACTAGTCTTTTGCAGGATGATTGTGAAGGCTAAATGAACATTTAAAAATAAATGCTTTACAATTTCTTTTTTCATTCACGCCACAGTCACAAACTGGTTGTGATAAGCCACATCTGTAGCCACAGCTGCCCTGGAACGTGGTCATACCACGCCTATGGACCACCAAACCCCGATCACACAACTACATTCATACATAGGCAATAGGGATGTAGTCCAGAGTTTCAAAAAAATCTATGATGTATAGTTTTATTTTACTTTAGTCCCTCTCCCAGCCTCAACAGCAACATCAAATCAAAGTTTGTGTGGGCTCAAAACTTGGCTATATTAGTAAAAGTGGTAGCCCATTGAGTTGAGGTTACTGTAGAGGCCAGGGAAGAGACTAAAGAAAAACAATAATTATGACAGCTTATGTACTTTACATCATAGAAAAGGGTCAAGTGGTCAATATTAGGTTTAAAAAAAAAAAAAACGAGGCCCAAGGACACACCAACAGTATGCACAGGTTGCAGCTGGAATCAAACTGCCAATCCTCTGGGTGTAGTTTGACCACTCTACTACTCAGCCACTGCTAAACTGAAACCACCTACCCTCTCTCTGTTCTTGCTCCATGTCTGTCAGTCCTCTCTATTATCAGCTCAGTACACTCTCCTCTATTGTCCCCTCTCACACTAACTAATGTAAACAGCCCGTCACACTTCCCTCGCTCAAGAACACGGCCTAAAGTGTGTCCTGTGCCTTTAATTGACACGCTCGTATGTTGGGTTGCGTGTTAATTCGGAGCGTGTCGCCGGCGTGTCACCGCAGCCCGGTCGACCTCGTGTTCTGTGGAATTACATTGTCGCCGCTCATCGCCGTGACGACAGATAAGCGTCACCACAGCAAGGAGAGGTTTAAAATGGTGCGTTTGCTCCTTACTGTCTCGTTTGCATAAATGCCAACAATGAATAAGGTGTAATAGGGTTGTGTGCAAGAATGTGGGATATCTAGAGAATGTTGCTTACTCTAGGTTAAATGAACCAAAATGAAGACAATTAAATGTGACAAATATACTGTATGTGGCTCTTAATTATCAACATGTTAAAGGTCACAAATAACATTTGCAGCTGTAAAAAGAATATTCATGACATTTTTCAAGAGGTCTGCAAAATGCACCAAATTAACTGTTTTTTTTGTCTTTGTCAAGACAAGAGCGTTTGTTTAGATGCTTTACATGTTTCGACTACTTCTTGTTCATGTGATGTTCCTGTGACATGTCTTGTAGGCTACAGGAAGTAGTCGAAACATGTAAAGCAGGTAAACAAACAGATGGCAGGAGGGACGAACTTTCACCAAAGAGCCCAAAATTTTCTTCTAAACATGAGAGCTGTAATGTGGAGCTGAACATGTTTTTGAGTCATACTTAGTGCGTAATTATTATCAGCAATGTGAGTTATTTATTTATAGGCAAGAACAAAAAAACATTAATGTTTCCGATTTATGTATTTATTTTACTTTTTTAGTTTACTTTATTTTTTGTCTCTTTATTTTAAACAATTTCTTCATAAATGTGTAACAAGACAAGACAAAAAATATGTAAATAAGGAAACACTATCCCATCCCACCCCAGTCCCCCCCTAAACAAAAATGATATAAATATAGAGAGGGATGACTTTAAAGGCATAACAGGTGAAAATCCATCATCAGAAGAGCCAGGTGTATTGTATTGTATTAGTTTAGGATTCAGATTTATTATTGTTGTTTTATATTATTATTAATATTATACATTTAGAGCAAGCCCTTTTCTTTTTTGTTTTTTTACTTTTCTAAGCCACTCTTAAGGCGCGTTCACACCGAACGAGAGAAACAAAACATAAAAAATCGACGCAAAATTTTGTGACACGTGGACCATGTCAGATTGTACAAGTCACACAAAAACACTGCTCCAGTCACAAATAACCATCTAATTACTCACTCCACTATCTCAGGTAACTCCACAATAGATCCATTTACTATTCCTGTCTCTATAAACCAACACAGATGTGTTTTAATGCTCCATACAGACAGACAGTGGAGTTTGCTTCTACAAAAAAGCAGGCTCCTGATTGGTTAACGCGCCGTAAACCTAAAAGTTCAGACTTTCCAACTTTGCTCCTCGTGTTTTTGCTTCGTTTGCCTCTTCCACCTCGCGATTATCTCCTCTATCGTGCTGTGGGACCTCCAGACACCTTCACATAGGCTTTACATAGGAATGATTTGCTCCATTAGTTAGCATTTGTTTTTTTCGTGTGTGTGTGTTTGTGTCTTTGCCGGATCTTTTTCAACTTTTCTAGTCATGAAAATGCTGAATGAGTTTGGTACTTCTACATATTACAGACGTCAAATAAAGAATGCCTCAATAGCGTCCCCATGTTTATTAACATTAACACTAACAATGAATGAAACTTCCGTTTCATTCTCCACAGTGTACCCAACATAAAATATTATTATGACCCCACCCTACATCAAACAGGAAGTTGGCCATTTTGGATCAAATTTGGGAGGTCAGGTATAGTTGACAACATCTAACTTGCACATACTTTTCCCGATTAGGCTCAAATCTGAAATACCTAATTACCCACCGCCCCTGAACACATGTGGCCAGTTACCTCTATAGAGCCGCCTATAGACTGAAAGATCTCTGATTAGACACCTGTTTCTTTAAGACAGGAGCAAATGTGCTGGTTTTGTGGGGTTTCCAAAAATAAACTCCAATATTTTTTTTTTTACTTCTGGGACATATACGTAGCCTTGACACCCTCACAGCTAAACACACATCTTCTCCAATCAGATATGTTGTTAAATGGAGGTAACAACAATAATTGACTGCACGTCCTGGTGAGGAGTGGTTCATTCCAATTTGTTATAGGGTTGCTTATGGTTGAAATTGTTTTCAGCTCTTATGGTGCGTTCACCCCAGACGCGACAGAGGATAACAGATTTCAATGTTAAGACTATGTAAAGGCACGTTGTCATGCGACAAGTCATTCGGCCACGCAAAGAGGGCGAAATTTTGCCAGAATTGAACAATCTGTCAGAGAACGGGTGGCTGGGCGCTCCCTTAGAGATAGGGTGAGGAGCTCAGTCACTCGGGAGGAGCTTGGAGTAGAGCCACTGCTCCTCCACATCGCGAGGTGTTTCAGGCAGGTCCCACCGGAAGGAGGCCCCAGGGAAGACCCAGGACACCCTGGAGGGATTATGTCTCTCGGCTGGCCTGGGAACGCCTCGGGATTCCTCCGGAAGAGCTGGAGGAAGTCTCTGGAGAGAGGGAACTCTGGGCGTCCCTGTTTAGACTGCTGCCTCCGCGACCCGGACCTGGATAAGCGGAAGAAGATGGATGGATGGATTGAACAATCTGAACTTTGGCGAAATTTTTCGGCGCGATAACTCAGGAGCCTGCCTCAGAGCGGGGCCACCAGAGAAATTAGAAAAAGGCCCATGTAGGAGGTGCTTTTCACCAAAAGGCAATTTAAGAAGATGACGAGTAGTGTAACCCTATTTATTCTTTATTTAACCAGGTAAGCCAATTGAGAACCAGTTCTCATTTACAATGGTGACCTGGCCACATTCATTCCTAGGCAATGTGGGTTAAGTGTCTTGCCCAGGGACACAACGACAGCATGTGCTTGGATGGGGGCTCGAATCACCGACCCTCTGATTGAAGGGCGAGCGCCTACTCACTGCACCACTGCTGCCCCTCACCGGTGATCTCGGCACTTGGAGTGGAATCTTTACCAGGCTATGTGCCCACCACCCCAGTGCCAGCCCCAGCCAAGGGACTGGCAAACCACAAAGGGTTCCGGAAGTTGACTATGAAGCAATTCGCGAAGATGTGGACAAGGTGTTTGAAACCCTAGAGGATGCTATGAATTTGAGGACCAAACTGAAATTTGAAGACCTTCTGAATAATGATCAGGTGAGGTGCTTCTCTGAAAAACTTAATGATTCTCTTTGCAAGTTTATTGCAAAATATGAGGTTCAGCGGAAGAATGGAGACCCTGAAAACCACATACTGCCACAGTTGCATGCAGTGGTGGAAAATGAGGTGACCAATTATATCCAGCAAATATTGCATTTCATACAGGAACCTCCACAAGAGAAGTTTTACGATGTGGATCTCTATGAAAACAGGCCAAAAGTAGCTGCATCTTCAGTGTCGTCTTTGAATTTGATTTTTCAACTACAACACCAGAAATTAATAATAATAATAATTCATCAATTTTATATAGCGCTTTTCACAACTACTCAAAGACGCTTTACATATTTGTATTATTCATTCACTCCAGTCACACCTGGTGGTGGTAAGCTACT